>JBBMOC010000263.1:88958-128958 GCA_037975185.1 Centropyge bicolor | reverse complement strand
AGAGAGAGTGTCGGTGATGCTGATCTCCTGTCAGCCTCCCTCCTCCCTCCTCCTCCATCCTGCAGTCCAAAGGGATGAAGAACAATGACTCCATTCAGCTCTTGGGTTTCAAAGTCGACTGAAACCGCAAAGTGCTTCAGAGCGGGTGTTGGGAGATCGGAGGGGAGGGGGTTGGTGTGTTCGCAAATATGATAGAGAAGAGAAATGGTGGTGGAGGTAGTGGGTTTGCACCAGCCCCAAATGATTTCATGAACTGTGGGTTTGATGCCGGGGTCATCGAGTGCACTGGGTGGGTTTTGTGGTGGAGGCCCACGCCCAGAAAAAAAGAGCTTTCCTCAGAGGTTCTTTTGTCGATGTAAAGGATCGATAGGAAACTTTTAGGAGCTGTAACTAACAATTATCTCAGTTTGGGTAATGATGTGTGTGAAGTTTTGAGCTTGGTCTTGGAGCTAAAATGATTACTCCATGAATGGATTTGTTGATTGAGCTATTTCCACAATCGATGGGCATTTTTGCATGACATGACTTAAATGATTAAACATTCCCCAGTTACAGCATCTGTGGGAAAGAGTGTCGTAACCTGAATATCTTTGGGTTTTGGGCTGTTGGTTGGATAAAGCAAGACATTTGAAGACATGACTGTGGGCTGTAAGAATCTATTCTCTCACATTTTATAGACCAACTGTTTACAGCACATGACTGAATTATGCTGCTGTGGAGAGGACTTTAGATTCTCTTTCTAGAAAACTTGTTTATTCCCTTAATGACCTATGCACTAAACACTAGTGCTTATCAGTCACAATTTTAACTCCTGTTCATGTTATAAAATAATCTGAGCACCATATGTGTTCAAGTTATATCCATATGAACAAGAGGTTTCTTCATGCCTTTGTTGGCACTATGCAGGACCTTTCTCTAAGGTGCACAGTGCCCGAATGAAGCTGGGGAGGGTTTTTTTTTTTTTGAGTGCCCCAGGACCTCTCTTCATTATACAGTCATAGAAGAAGACGAGGTGGAGGGGGCGGAGGTGGTTTTGGGGGCTTCTCCTGTTTTACGAGGGTTCTGGCAGTTTGGTAGGAGTCAGCTGTTCCTTGTTAAACCCTCAGCGTTGGGGGTAAGGGGGTGAATGAAGTGGGTTTTTACCACATTAGAAACAGAGCTGGGAGTTCCCCAGGGCACCTATGGCGGTCCTATCAGGTTTTATTTTTGCTTGTAAGACTTTTTTTTAATCATCTTGGTACATTTATTTGGTTAATTTGTGTAAACTTTACTCCTTTTGATAGTTTGTTCTTTTTGGTTCCATCTGTTGTTTCATTGTTCTTTAACTGTCACTTGTTTGATTGCTGCTCTGTCTTTTGTGTTTGCTCTAATTTCTCTCTTTGTTTGGCACTTTCACACTTTCTCTATTTATACCTCACATGCTTCTTTCATTTCTTCTTCCTCATCTTAATCTATCTGTCTCACCCTGTTCTTCTTGATACTAAAATAGCTCATTGTTGCTGCACTGAGACCCTGAACCACGAAACCAGATCGCCTCCGGCTACGACTGTGTGTATATGAGTGTGTTGGAGTCTGTAACTCCGAGCATGCCCGGACAAACCTCCATCCACACACACACACACTTACACCAAAACCACACTAAGGCAACAGTGAAACTGAAGACAAAGACGTACACTCTTAAAAAATTCTTGTCTCGTTTTGAGTAACATACATCTTTACTCAATATTTGTTAACAGCCCACACAGACCACACATTGTTTGTGTTATGTTTACAGACAACTGTTCCATATTTGCACTTTTCTTCCTTATTCGGTCTCTCAAACTGCCCAAAAGTGTCTCATTTAGCTAACAAGGAGCACAAGTTCCATCTTGTCCAGTTTCTGTTTGCATTCAGAGCATTTTATTACCGTAAATGTCATTTTTGCAGGTGGCTGATGTCTAAATTTAGAGCTCCAGTCTTCATGTGTCATCTGTTGAGAAATGATATTTGTGTAACGTGCGAGCGTCGCCCATCATTCCTACATTGTGAGGGAATGTTTGTGTGAGGTCAGGTTACAGAAACGATGTCAAACCATGAGACTGAGAGTTTGCAGGTTTTTGTATCGCCACACAAGCTGATTTCACCGCTCAGCACACGTTGACATGAGCCATTAATGAGTGCTGGTGAAGGAAACTTGAAAAATCCTTATAAACTGCGTTGGCCTGAATATGAGAAAACCCAGATTATAAAACACTGTGGACGACTTACACAAGCCCTCGACAACAACCCATAATGCAACAGTATTTTCCAGCAGAAAATATCATCTTCTCTTCAGGCCGTCTGAAATAAAGCTGCAATGATTAGTCGACTAATGGATCAGTAGATCAAAAGAATGGAACTATTTTCATCATTTACTTCTCATTTCAATCATTTTTCCACCATAAATGTCAAACATTTATTGTTTCCAGCTTCTCAAATGTGAGTGAGATTGAGATGAGAGTGGATTGAACTTGGACTGCTGGATAAAACTTTGCGTGCCCACACTGGCACACGTATCCCAGTCTATCAAGCATCTTCCCTTCACAGTTGCCTTTGAGCGACGTATTTATCTGTTAAAAACTGCTCCACTGAAGCTGAATGTCTGTGGTCGTACTGGGAAGCTCCCAGTGGTTAACAGCGAGAGCGTCGCAGCCAGCTCCCAGGTGTGAATCTCTCTCGTGCCGGTGATGTGGAGCAGGGCGTTGCTGGGAAAGAGTGCATGTGCTCAGCTAATCTTCCTTGGATAAATAAACAGTAAAGAAGCAGCAGCAGCGCTTGTGTGCTGTCGGCCTGCGAAACAAAAGAGGATTCAGTATTTAAATTCATGAAATGTGAGAGCGCATGAAATCAATTGGCGCTGTTGTGTTTTGCCATAAATCATGTTAAACGCCGTGCCGAGCATGCCGTGGGAGCAGACGAACATTTGGCATGGCGCAGGGGGAAAACTCCCCGAGAGGAGAGGGAGAGGGAGAGGGAGCAAAGGAGCATGGGATTGAAAATGAGAAGACGTCTGTTTTAACATGAAGCTGTTGTGGAAGCGCACATGTTGACACATTTCACAACACATGATGGGAAATCACCAGAGGTTCCAGTGCAGAGCAGGTAGAGTCTCCGGTGGGCCGGTAACCACTCATTATTTATAGACCAGTTCTCAACAGAAATCTCAGCCATCTTGAAAGGAGATAAGAGCAACGGCGTGACTCTAAACTCAGCTTTGCTCTGTTTGAGTCTGAAGCTGAGATGACTCAAATCACACCAAGCGAACGTTGTGTTTAATAATCTGAAATATTGTGAAACTACAGATGAAAAATAAAACGAGTGGCTGCACTGACGTTGCATTGACTCAGTCTGCAGCTTGCTGGGTGGCAAACCTCCACTGTGTGTGGAACAAGTGAAATGCTGTGGGAATACGAGTGTTTGGCAGCAGCATGAATCAAACTGAATGAAACAGGCGCTGTACGAGCTGGTGGGGTAAATCAACACAAGAGGGCAGTGCCATGAATAAAATCAAAACATCACACATCGTTTTCCTCTCCTCTCTTTAACTGCCTGATTCATGGCGACAGTCAAACAGCATCTTTGCTGTTTGGAATTGGTGCCAGCTGTTTTACAACTCCAATCAAGCGTCCTCCTCTTGTATTTATGGCTCGGCTCAAACTGGCCACTCGCTGTGTTTCTGTTTGGGCACCAGATATCGTGGTGCTTGTGTCGCCTCACAGTTTGAATTTGCTGCCGCAGATGGAGAGCGTGCTCTTTGATATGGAGCTTGTGAAACGCCGTGCCACCTGGTCTTCTTCAGGAAAGTGCTGCAGAGACACTGGGAGGAGATGTAAAGAGTGTGTGCCCAGCTTTAGCCACCGGGACGTTTCCTTCCTCTGTGCTTTACTGTGTTTAACCATCCCATCTGGTTTGGTCGCCCCCTGGCATGTTCTCGTCTTTGTACCGGCTGTTTTGGCTAATCTCAAATTATCTGACTCTCTCGGTCCTTTTATGGCTCCAACCAAACTGTGCTCTTCCCCCCGGCTCGTCCATGTCATGTAAAAGTGCTTTGATTTCATTGGCAACTGTTTTCATAACTGAAGAATCTTTGAGATCACTTTTCCAAAAAAAAAAAAATGAAGTGAACTATTCTTTGGTTCCAGCTTTTTAAATGTGAGGATTTGTGACTTCTCTCTGTCACTGATAGTAAAGTGTTTTTTGGATTTTAGTGTTGGGGATTTTCAGAGGCAGGCGGCTCATCATGAGCTCCGAGTTCATCTCAGGTTGAGAGTTTATTCTTGCTTCGTGTGGAGGATGGTGTTGAAGCACTTATAAAAGACAGGGATTGTTTGCTTCCAGTGAGATCAATGTATGAAATGTCTCTTTATATCAGTGCGGCTTATAAATACTTTGAAATTCGACCAAATCAAGTTGTGGCCAGAAGAGAACAGGAAGTCTTGTTTCACTGCAATAGTTTGCAGAAGAACTGGAACGCTGGAGTCTTGAGACGTCCTGAGTGCCTCCGTCATCACAGAAGATTAGAAATGACAGATTCTTCAAGACTTTCAGAGTCATTATGGTTTCAAAATAATGGCTTTCCTTCTCAAACATCGGGCTATAAATCCAAGTCTCACCTCCTTCCTCGCTGATTGGATGAGCACCAAACCTAAAATAACTAATAACTGAAGCACTTCTCCCCCAAAGTCTTTCCCACTTTGTCATGTCAGCAGTCAGCAGCGGAGGATCGGAGATGTTAAAACCTCACCAACGACCACAGTTACTGTAGAAATAGCTTTACCAGTCGACTGGAAAACCCCCAAAATATTCTGATTCAGTTGGTTTTCTTGAAGCAGAAGAAAAGACTCCAGAGGGTTCACTAAAAAAGTTACACCTCCATTTCACAAAAAATCTCTCTAAAGTTCATCTTAGGTCAAAATCTCAACAGTACTTGATGTAAAATCCTGTTCAGTGTCCTGAAGACCTGAAGAACAAAGTTTCCTTGAACCGTTTCTATATTTTTGTGCTGTCAGTCAGTCTGAAGACATTTTTAAAGATTCTATTTCAGAGCAAACTTTGAGCTTGTCACATATAATCACTGTAAGGAAACATTGCTAAAAAATGCTCTATATAACTTTTCGGGGAGTTATAACTTATAATCAGAGGGTTATTGTCCAGTATCTCAAAATTATACATGAAATGCCTTTTATAATGGTTTTGTTGGAGAAGACGCCGCATGTTTCCATCGGTGGAGATCTCATTTAGGAACCAAACTTTTCTCTGCACACACGAGCGCTATTAGAAAAACCAGCTCGATCCGGATCGATTCGAGTCTCCCCGTCAGCGACTGCTGGCCTTCGTCGACCACTTCACATGAGCCTCGTCTTCCAAAATGGCCGCCTCCCCGCTGCGTTGGGTCCACAGGGGAAAACGCTGAGGCCAACGGGTAATTTTGTGGCTCTGCCTGTTATCCTCGTTTGACATGGACTTTTTTAACAAGGCCAGGGCTGAGCCAGCCTCCGTGCACCGACTGTGTGTCAGACTACAGTCTGAAGCTCAAACTCAGGGTCCAAACCTATTGATTAATCTGCTGATTATTTTCTTGCTTCACTGGTTCATTTTTGTCTTTAAATGTCAACAAATTGGAATAAAAAATATCCATTGCACATGACACATTGACAGACTGATCCAGAGGAAGATGGAATATAGATGAAAAACTAGAATCAACCTGTTCTTCTCTTCCTCCTCTATCAGTTCATCCATCATCATTTTGAACTGGTTTCCCCTCAGAATCCACCTGCTTCCTCTCCGGGAGGATATTTTGAGGTTATTTTCCTCTTTGATAAGAGCTGCTCGAGGAGGAAGAGGAAGACGAGGAAGAGTTGAGTGACGGTGTTGTAAGATGACAGGAAACATCAGGCAGCTCCACCCTGATGGAGAGAGATGTTGTGTTCCTCTTTCTGTTTTTTCTCACTTCACACTTCTCATTGCGCCAGATCATTTTGAGGAATCGTGGAGTTTTGTAAACACAATCAGCTGGTCGTAGCCGAGCTGTGACCTCCAACATGGCTGCCAGAGCCAAACTGTGCTCTTTGTTTCAACTGTACAACTTTGCACAGAGATTTGTAAGCTGAGTGGAGAAAAGCAAAAGTTGTTTCTTAAGTTTGTTTCACTTCCTGTCTGTGGCTTCTTCTGTGTTTTTCTCAGACGTGTGTGAAAGGTCAACAACAACAACACAATCAACAGAAACAACACAAATAAATATCAAGTTGGGCGAAATGAGATCACGTCATATCTGATTTATCTCACTGCTTCATTCTTCTTTTATTTGTTAACTTCTTTTTCTTAATATGAAAAAGAAACAGATCTAACAGCTGTTCCGTCTCCTCCACCTCCAGCCACCATGAAGAAAGGCCACAACGGCTCCAGCTGGACCAGCGAGCGCAGCCTGATGTTCGGGGCCAACCAGAGCGCACTGCCCTCGTCCTCCACCACCTCCACCCCCTCCTCCTCCTCCGCCCCCGCCTCCTCCCAGGTGTCCTCCATCGACGGAGTCAGCTTCTCTGAGGGAGACCTGCTGCTTCAGGTAACCCCTGCAATAAGTTTGTTGCTGTTTGGTTTAAAGAATGAAGTTGGTGAAATAATCAACACGAAGCATCGTCTTTGGTCTTCAGGCGCTGAACGGCTTCGTGTTGGTGGTGACGGCTGAGGGCTACGTCTTCTACACCTCCCCCACCATCCAGGACTTCCTGGGCTTCCACCAGGTAAAACATGACCAATTTATCAGCAGTGAAATAATCGTAGAATAAAGTTTACCTGTATTATCCCTCTGACAAGCAGCAGGTACTTTATGCCTTTGTACTGCATTAGTACTTCTGACAGTGACACACGCTGGGAACTGGACTCTTCAACAGTTGTTTTAGGGTCAGAGAACTGAGAAATGAAGAAGTGTAGTGTTGTTTTTTTTTCTTCAGAGCTGCAACTGTTTGTCCCAGAAATGATAAAATCAGCCGCTCTGAGGAGGAGCCTGTGCACGGAAATAACTCTTTACTGCACAACAACCTGTTTCCTCTTCACTCTCATGTTCCTCTTCATAAAGCCTTTAAAGGAACACGGCGGTGCACGGCCAAACCCACTTTCTAGCCTCCAGTCTCAGTTGGTTTCAGTTCACGAATTTGTTGTTTAAGATCATGTTGAGCTTTAACAAAGAGCATATTCTTCCCACAGTGTTTGAACACGTTCGAACCTAACGTCCCATTTTTAGAGCTGCTCCATTTCCTCCTATGGAAAATTAAAATGGGCTTTGTGAGGATCGTTACTGTACAAAAGGTCGTCTCTAAATACTGTTCCTTTAAGACTGTTCAGCAAATCACTATACATGTGAATTACCACACTGCCACGGTCCTTGAACGCACCGCAGACGGCCATACGGACATTGAGCCGAGTGACAGTGTGTGCGTCTACCAGCAGTGAGTTACGTTATGTCACATGTGTAGTCTTTGTTAACGTTTATGTACATTTATAAGTTAAGCAATAATATGCCAGTCGTTTGTTCCATTTATTTTATGTTGTTATAAAAAAGTTAGCCGCTAATTAGCGACATATCATTAGCCGCTAACAAGCATTTATGCTAGCTCACGATGTAGCTAAGCTCTGCTGTTTTCATTACATGTCACATTTTACCACTCACTCTGTGGATTGTTTACTGTGATATAAGTTGTAAATAATAGTTTAAGCCGTATTTAAGTTATACTCTTTTTAGTAATAGTTATAATTGGCTCATTATATTTCTTTGTGAATTTGTATTTATTGTTAACTATCTTGTGTTACTGTGCTTGTGTTACAGAAACCACACACACACACGTGCATATTATTCATTCAAGAAAATTATATAAAAGGTTGAACCCATTATTGGACTCCTTTCCTCCTTCTCCACCAACCTGCTCATGTGCCCTAACCGACACACTGAAGTGTTTGCTACCACCAAGATCATACAGTCCATATAGTCTCATACAGTTACACTTGTTTCAGGATAATTCAGTAGTTCAGCTAGACGACACACGGACAGGTCAGACGGTGAAACACATGGGCTCTGTGTGTGTGTGTGTGTGTGTGTGTGTGTGTGTGTGTGTGTGTGTGTGTGTGTGTGCATGAGAACTGAACTCTTGACTTGTAAACACATCCGTTTGAACCAGGGTTAAAGATGTCTGCAGTTTGGGGAAAGAAAGAAACGTTGCCTTGGGAGAGTGCACGTGGTAAACAGCTCTCTCTCTCTCTCTCTCTCTCACACACACACACACATACACACACACACACACACACACACACACACTCACCACGGCTTTTCCACGACACGATCTGAATCTCAGGATGCTAATCAGTGCAGGAAACGTTTTGTTCTCTCGCTGGTGAAGCCCAAAATTCACCAGCTGCTTTGGCTATTTATTGCCATTTTAAACTGTATTTATAGAGCAGCTGTATACAGGTACCGAGCTGATAAAAGAGCCCGAAGATAAAGAGCAGACAGCGAGATCACAGCAGGGATAAAACTGGCTATAAACAGAAGAAAGAGATTTGGATTTTGATGATGCTGATGTGATGATGCCAGTGTGGATTGTGTTGAAATCTTAAGGAGCAGAAATGGGAGACTGACTTGATAACTGACTGTTTCTGAAAACCTCTCACAAATCCTGATGTCAGGGTTGCTTTGAACTCAACACAGCCTGGCGAGCAGTTTGGAGCCGTTTCTCAGCTCCGTTGACAAAGGAGGTTTTGTGTGGGGCTTGTTTGTCGACGGTTGAGTAACAGAAAGAAGCGGAGAGGTGTGGTTCTCTCAGCACCTCCGTCCTTCAACACAACGACATCTCTGTTTCCAGAGGCGTTCGTCTGCTCCTCAGGCTGTCAGGCCTGAGAGCATTGTTCACACCGTGTGCCTTTACGCTTGCATCAACGGCCGTGAACACGGCGGAGCTGCAGCTCGACAGCAAGCGAGGGTCGAGATGGAGGAAGGCCAGAGTTCTGACCTCGTCATCAGGGTCCCTGTGATCAGGGAAGACCTGGAAAAGGCTCGGAGGCATTGTTGTGTGGAGTGAAATTAATTCTTTTTAAAGCCTTTGTTTAGGCCTATACGACAGACTTCCCCTAAACTCAGGCTTTTGTTGCCTTATGACAAGATGACTTTACTTTAAGTTGACTTCCATTTTTACCATTTTAGTTTCAGGAACTGTAGATACGTGCAGAAAGTTTGTAAAGTAAATGTTAAATGTCTGAATTATATTAAAGACTCGGAAGGTTTGTAGTCGGCTGGTGTTTGCAGACTGTTGTCACATCAGTGAAAAGGCCGTAAATGTTGTCATAGCACAGTTTTCATGAAGCAAATCTTTTTAATGACAGCCCCTAAAATTGAATTAAAGGTTAACTGAAGGCACACATGTCCGTTACCTCCTGTGTATTTGCGATTTTCAGTCTCACAAAACATTTTCTTTCATGTTCATAACTGAGAGAAATAAAAACACTGTGGATGTGAAACTTGTTTTTGACGTCTCTGTCTCTGCAGCACATCAACAATAAAAGTGTGTTCTCTTTCTTGGACGCGGAGAATAAATCTCTGCTGTGGGAAGTCCTACATGACCCTGAGCATCAACATTTATGTTTCTGTTGCCAAGTGTTCCAGGCTGATATACCCATACTGACTGGAGACCAGCCAAAGGGGGACAGAGTGATCAGTGGTCTGAAGGCTCCTCTCTGTAAAGAGGGAGGTTTGGGGAGTGGATTAATACACTTTAATAAAGTGTTGGATTTATTTCAGTGTCAGACAGTGTTTATTACTGTTGCAAAGCAGCTTAGAGCAACATAAATCAAAGGATATTATTATTATCATCACGCTTTTATATCAGACTTTTATATGTATTTATGATGTATTTTATGTCTGTTTTATTGGACATATTATTAGTTTGTTGTGTGGACAATGACTGTAATTGACCATGTTTGCTTTTGCACTGGTTATCATATATAAAAAAGTTTTATTCTAAGTGGACATTCTCACTGGCTAATTTAAAGTCCTGACCTTTACTCTCATCATCCAGGTGCAGTGAATCACGACCCAACACAAAGACGCCTCGCTGAGACTAAGATCTTTTTCTTTTTTCCAGTCGGATGTCGTCCATCAGAGTGTCTTTGAGCTGATCCACACAGACGACCGAGCTCTGTTCAGACGGCAGCTTCACTTCGCTCTCAACCCAAGCGGGCAGCAAGATGACAGCCCCGGTAAGTCCGCTCTGGTTTCTGTTTTTCTCAGGTATCAATCAGTGTGACGTTGTGCTGTAAATATTTGATCGAACCCTGCAGGTGACCAGAGCTCTGCGGAGGCCAGCACCAACGTGATGACCTACGACCCGCAGACCATCCCTCCAGAGAACTCGTCCTTCCTGGAGAGAAACTTCTGCTGCCGTTTCCGCTGCCTGCTCGACAACTCCTCCGGCTTCCTGGTAAAACACACACCAGCGAAGATCAAGAGATGAATCCTTAAGATATTCAGAACGAGGGTTTGATCCCAGTTAACAGAGATCTTGTTCGATGATGTAACTCTGCCTTCTTTCTTTGTCTCCAGGCCCTGAACTTCCACGGCCGCCTGAAGCTGGTCCACGGTCAGAACCGGCTGTCAGAGGACGGGACGTTGATTCCCCCGCAGCTCGCTCTGTTCGCCATCGCCACACCGATGCAGCCGCCGTCCATCCTGGAGATCCGCACCAAGACGCTCATCTTCCAGACCAAACACAAGCTGGACTTCTCTCCCTTGGGCATCGACACCAGGTAGACACACAGTATCTATTAAAGATTGTTCATTTGACGACCGCACGTGTGAGGCCAAACAACCAACAGGAAACACGTCCAGATCTGGTGGATTTCAAAAATATCTACAAGAAATAGAAGAAAAAAATGAAGAATTGTGCAGTAGAAGACATCTGGAAACGCTTCATCTTCATCGTCAAGTGATTTTTTGACTGTTAATTCACACATTGAGTTTGTTTATAATGTGTGTGCTCTGCAGAGGGAAGGTGGTTCTGGGCTACAGCGAAATCGAGCTCTGTATGAAAGGTTCAGGCTACAACTTCATCCACGCTGCAGACATGATGTACTGCGCCGACAACCACGTCAGAAGTAAGTCTTTCACACTTCTTGCTCTGATAATGCTGACAGGGCGATAAGCTGGGACTGGTGTTTGTGGTTTATTCAACTGGTTTTACTCTGATTGTACATAACAGACTTTTACATGAACAATAGTGAGACATTTAATAATGAGACCACATCTGACTTTTTCTTTGTCACATCCAGTGATAAAAACAGGAGAAAGTGGTTTCACCGTCTTCAGGCTGCTGGCCAAAACCGGGACGTGGCTTTGGGTCCAGGCCAACGCCAGAGTGGTCTTTAAAGGAGGGAAGCCAGACTTCATCGTGGCCCGACAGAAAGCTTTGACGTAAGTTCACAACTAAAGATGTTTCTTTGTGCTGTTTTACTTTTGCTGTATTTTCATTCATTATCTGTTTGAACAGGAGGCTCCACAACAGCATCTGATTATTCTCTCATTCGTTTATCACGTCATTGATTAATTGTCTAATTGTTTCAATGCTACAGAACTTCCCACTTCTGAATCGACCCACTCTTGTTTTTGTTGTCACAGAAATGAAGAAGGGGAAGAACAGCTGCGCCTCCGTCGGCTGCAGCTGCCGTTCAACTTTGCCACCGGAGAGGCGATGCTGTACGATATAGCTCCGACCGTCAACCCTCCCGACCCCTGCTCCGCCCCCAAGCAGAGGAAGTTGGACGACTACTCCGTCAGCCCCAACTCTTTACTGGGCTGCATGCTGAACCAGGACCAGTCCGTCTACTGTGAACACAACAACGCCAACACCCTCAACAGCCTCAACGACGTGGCCTTCCAGGACACCCACGCTACGGTCAGCGTTCCTGGAGACGTCTGGCTGGATTCCACACCCAAACCTATCACAGGAAGCCTGGCAAAGTCCGACGACACAGTTCAGGACATGATGGACACCCTGCAGCAGATCCTCGGGGACAGTGAGCTGGCCGACGTCCTGGACGTGGGGCCTGACGAGCTGAAGAGCTGGGAGAGCACCCTGCTGAAGATGAGCAACAGCTGCGAGATCAGCGAAGACCTGAACGACATCCTCAACGACGACATCCTGTCTTACGTAGAGGAGCAGCTCCAGAGGGAGGGAGGGCTCAAGTTGCCAGATCAGCTGGATGACATCCCGCCCTGCATCTCCGCGTTGGACCTCCAGAACCCGAATCCTGAGCAGGCTGGGGAGCAGAGCTTCGGCTGGCCTCTGGAGCCCCAGAACCAGCTGATACCAAACGGAGGCCAGATGATAGCCAGAGAACCGACTCCAGTGCTGGGGATGATGAAACTGACCCACATGGACCTTCCTCAGTTGAGTTCTTCTGGTTTAAACGGTCCAATCCTTCAGCAGATTGCCTCACAGCAAACGCTCCCCACTCCTGTTGGTCTTCAACTCGGCACCACGGGCAACATCGGTGCTCCGGCTCCCTTCAACCCCTCCTTGGCGGACTCTTGCGCTCAAACACAGAACCAACTGAGAACCTTACAGGTCACTGCTAAGGACAACAACCTCGGAGCTTTCTCGCTCAGGCAAACATCGACCAATCAGGTTCAAAACAACCAAATGGTTCAACCGATGCAGATGAGGACCCCCAGCGTGCCAGTCGGCCTCCAGGACCAAAGCGCAAATCACGTGTTCAACTTTCAGGGCAACCAGTGGAACTCAAACCAAGCCGACAACTTTGTAGAAACATACGCCCCAAATATTTCAAACGCACCAGCTTTTGCTGCGGATCCCTCCCCATCGAGCTGCCTCCAGGGTCACTTTGCACTTCAGACACAGAACAACGAGAATCTGAGGCAGCCTTGGCCTCTAGAGCAGCAGCTGATCTCCACTGGACACCAACAGGTGGGCGCCTGCCTCAACCAAATGTCAGGATTTCAGAGGAGTCCTCTTCCTGGGGTGGTGGTGGCCCAGAACTCTGTCAACGGCAGGCCGATGTTCAGGACTCCAGAGACTTCCAATGTACCGTTTCCTGTTCAGGAGAACATGGTGCCGCCGCCTATGGAACCTTCGAGCAGTTGTATGTTCAGAAATGCTCCCTCCTCTGTACCTGTAAATGGTGTTCACCTCAGTCAGCCGCCCTCCTGCCAGAGACTAAACCCCCCCGGCAACCAGATCCCCTCCAAGCCCTCCTGTTTCTATCAGAGTCTTCCCGGAGGCGGATCTGTGCCGGGGATGACGGCGATCCCGAATCCTGATGAGGCAGTGCTGTCCTGCCAAATGACCGCTGGTCTCGACCCAGACGGCCTGTTGCAACAGCAGCAGTTCTTAAACTTCAGTGAACAGACACAGGTAAAACACGTCAGTTTCCCCGGTCCTGAGCCTTCCTGTGTGAACTTGAATTAGAGCCTGAAGTTGGATCAGACCAACCTGTTTTTTATTTTAAAGAACCAGTCACCTGCAAATCAATCAAAACAATCTTTTTTTTTTCAATTGTCCAACTTTATTTTAGAATTTTGCATGAGTTTATTTCTGTATGGTTTATAACAGTTTGGTGAGATAAAGTATTTTTCAATATACTCAGTGAAAATAAATTAGAGTTATAAATAAATATTAAAGTACACCTACATTCAAAAAAACGACAGATTCATCTCATTAAGAGGAAATTTATATTTGTAAAGTTAGGTACAAGAAACAGCAAGCAAATCAAGAGAAACAGAAGTGAATCTTTGTCAGACCTAATCCGTCTTTTCTCATTTCACAGATCAACAGCCGTCCAGTCGTTGGGAATGGAGGTTTCCCGTTCTCCTCGCTGTCCAATGGAAACGCATACTACTCAGAGAACAAATAGGAAGCAGTCGCTGTGACGTCAGGACGGCAGAGGATCCCAACTCGGACTGAATGGCAGCGTAAAGGAAGCAAAAGACTCGTGTCTCTAAACATGACAGTGGATTAGACTGAAGAACAGACAGAAGGACGGACGAGGAGACAAAGCAGCAGGACGCCGCTCCTTCTCTTTTTTTCTCTTTTGGAAACAGTGATGAAAGAGTTCAAGTGTTTGGTTCAGGATGGCTGGTCGTTTGTCGAGGACGGGAAGATAAAGAAAGAAAAATCTGTTTGGAATTTGGTTTGTTTTTCAGTCCAAGAAAAAGTATGAATCTTTGGAGCTGGTTGGATTGTACCAAAAAAAAATGGATGACTTAAATCAGTGATTTGTTTTGTGCAATCACGATCAAGTTTGAAAAACTCTGAACAAGTCTGGCAACCAGCTTCGGGGTTTTTTGTGATGTTCTTTCTCCCACGTTGATGGATGAAAGTTTGGCTGCAGCCCAGCTGGTGTCATCACTCATCGTCAGCCAATCAGACAGCAGCACTGTCCCCCTTTTTCCCATGATTGCATTTATTGCATCAGATAAGTAATCATTTTTTTAAAGTCTCCGTCTGTTACTTGTCATCTGTTTATAAGTGGGAATATTGAGATGAATGGGAATCAGAAAGACTTCCAAGACAGTCTCATCTGCTTCATGAGAGACAGACCTGGATGCTTCCTGCAGAAAAGCTTGGAGGTGGTGGATCTTTATTGGAGGTGAGGAAGTTAACCAAGTCAAGTCTTCTGTAAATCTAACTCATACTGTTTGAAAACACCTCAGACAAAACCTAAAACTCACCTTTGTGCGGCTCGTCCAAGTTCTTTGCATCATTCCAAGCTGAAATGGGTTCGTTACTGCCCCCTTGTGGCCGGTGGTCGTAGGTGTTTTCCCGTACTGACCACAAGCAATGAGCCCATTTGTTTTGTGGAAAGTGTATTTGGTGAATGTGGAAGTTATTCAGTCTCAAAATGCTCCAGGTGTCTGCAAGAAGAGGATTTATTTTATGAGCCTGCAGCTCACAATTCAAGCGGAAAAATTAAATTGAGAGAGTGAAATTGATTTCATGGAGCGGAGACTTGAGGAGTTTATTGTCAGAGCAAGTGAAGACAGCACAGAACAGAAAAGACTTGAAGACAGTTTGTGGGCTTCTGGATGATCAACAGGTTGTGCAGCATCTCCTGGACGTGAAATCCTTTACATATATCACAGTGTTATACGTGAGTTCTGGGTTTGTCTGTTGGACCAGTTTTCAGATTTACAATAGAAAAGACTTGAAGGATGAAGATCGAGTGGGCGGTTAACCTCCTCACCTCCGATTCAGAGCTGCTTCTCTCAGCTTTTCACTGGACGTCTGTCTCTCACACAGTGGACGAGACGGTCCCAGACCTGAGTGGACACTGAGACCAGCTCCTGTCGTCGTCCTCTGCCGTCTCACAAACACACCACCCTCCTCCTTTTCTATTTGAGCGCTCAGAAGGATAAAATATATATCGACTTTTCTTTTTGTTGCTGTTTTTGCCATTTTGAAAATGCCTCTTGATTAAGTTCATTTCAACTCTTCACTGTCCCACTGAGGGAGATTTGCTTTGCAGACAGGGTATAGAAATGAAAAACGCACAACAACGTCACGACATCAACCTACTAACAGACGATTTTAAGGATTTTAACAGGATTCATTGTAAACAGCTGCTTGTTGATGCCTCTTTTATATATATTTTAAAGTCATTCAGTCCGAGCTTTTGTCATTGAGCCAGTTTCCTTTGTATCCTCCTTTTCTTTGATATTTCTGTGTTGTTGTTTTCCTGTTGTAGAGGAGAAAGAATGCAAATGGTGCCTTAAACTGACAGAACTGTTTGAAACTTTAAAGGGACAGTCTGTTGACACTTTCAAACATTTCCACCAGGAATTAGAACATGTGTGATATATGACCGAAAACCAAAGTTAAACTTGCCCTCGCCTTAACGTCACCAAACCAGTTGTTGAGATGTTTTGCACTATTCCTTTAAAGTGTTTGCCAAAGCATAGTGAAGAGAAAAGAATTCACAGATCCTTCGTGTGACAGGACAACAAGAGCTTTACTACAACAAGAGATTCCTTCAGCAAGTGTTTGATTACAAAATTTGCACAAATTAATTTTAGTTCTTTGAACAGACTGGATCCTCTAGATTTTATACATATTGGATCATAAACTCATTTTATGGCTTATTTGAAAATAACCTTTAAAAAAGATCCTATTTTTGCATTTTTGTTTCACTTTTTTTTAGAAAATGAACCAGACTGAGAGTCAAAGCTAAGCAGACTCACTCACTGCCTGAAAATGAAAGACCAGGATGTTAAATCAGTCTCTCTGTAAGACGCTGATTGTGAGCGTGGACCCTTTGTTCATATTTTCCACAACAGATTTCCGTCCTCTTCCTCTTTGCTCTTTCTGTCTTTGTGGTTAATTTATCGACGTTCTTGCTCGGACCGGGAGTTTCAACCATCGTCCGGCAGCGAAACACGGAAGTAAAATGGTTAAAGGCAGCTAATGTATATTTTAAATGAGGAAAAAAAAGGAATAAAAATGAAAACTTTGAGTTAAAAACTGGGCTGGAAACCTCGAGTGCCTTTGAATTGACCTCGTCACCTTTGTCTGTTGATGCTAAAACCAACACGACTCAGCACTTAGAGTGAACAGAAACACGTGAGAAAGCCTCAAACTGCAAGAAATGTGCGCCGCTTCATCCAGTACTGAGCCATGAAATCGGATTTTTGTCCAACCACGGTTTGTGTCACTAGTTCACAGCACTTCTGTACTTTAATAAGTAGCTTTCAGCTGATTGTAGAAGCTGCGTAAGTTAAAAGTAGTGACAGCAAACTTTAATATTTGACTTAAATACCAAAAAAACATGAGAGAAAAGCCGCCTGTGATGACTCATAACGTGCTCTTAATTTAAGACTCGTCGTCAAAACTGGTCATTTTTCTCAAATGTTTAATCAGAAGCACCAAACTGTTACAGTGAATCTACATTCATACAGGACAAAATGATAATTTCAACAGTCATGTTTTTGATCTGTGTCGATCACAAGGCCAGCGTTTTTGTTCAACACACCAAACAGGCCATTCACTCTGGATCTTTGCATTATGAAAGTGTGAAAACTGAGCCAAAGCCTTTGTTAAACCCCCCCCCCCCCAAATTCCTCCCCATGCAGATCACTGCTGATGTTTTTGTCAACTTGAGCATCGTCACATCGTTCAGAGACAGTTTGGTGCTGTTAGGTGCTATAACAAAATCACCACGTGTGCCTTGACAGCAGCTTCACCAACAATCACGAATTTGACCAAAAATCCTCACAGATGGACGGCATCCATTTTGTAGACTCAGTGCAAAATGAAGCATTGTTTCTCGGAGGTCTGTTTCTCTCAGCGCACCTTAACACGACTTCTCCTTAAAATCCCAAGTGCTTTCATCGAAATATAATATGGAAATATATCTTGTTGCTTGCTTCTAGATTAAAAAAAAAAAAAAGCCTTTCTACTTATTATACCTTTATTTTTCAAACCCAGGAGGCCAAGGCTCCAAATTGCAGTATCTTTGTGTACCTGTATATAAATATATATATTTGTCTTTTTTCAAAATACGTATTGTCATATATTGTGTAGTTTAATGTTGTATTGCCTTAACCTGCCTCACGTCTATCATTTTTTGTACATTTTCTGCACAGCATAAACATATGTAACCTCTCATTATGTTTTCTTTTGTAACTTCTCAACTTATCATATCTTGTGGATTTGCCTTCAATATTTTGCCTCTATTAGTGTCTGAGTGTTTGAGTCGACCTTTCCATGCTGACCATATTAAAGGTGATCTGATCACACAGAGTCTGTCCTCTGGCTCCAAATGTGGTTATTTAATTTTAATGTTAGTGTTCATCTGTTTTTCTTTACTCTATAAATGTAGAAAAGAATACAGGTAAAACAGAGTGATGTAGTGGTTTGAATACTGAATATTATTGATGCATATTTTATCTCTTCAACATTCTTCTTGTAGTTTTTCATGTTGCGGTTTGATTGATGTGATGCTCTCCAGTGTCCACTCGATGGCGCTCTAACTGTTTAATGAACAGCAGGGCTTTCATGCCTCTGCTCCTGTTTGACAATCTGCTCCCAGTTAAGCCTATAATGGATTATAAAACAGGTAAAATCTCCCCAAACTGTTGAGATATTTCCTCTTTAGAAGTGAAAAGTGACTGTAGAATAAAATAAAATTTCTACCTCCATATTATCAGGTAGAAATACCACAATGCAAAGATAGTAGGAAAAGTTTTGCTTTGAATTAATTGAGTATGAGATATTTCTGGACACAAGTTTAACTCGTTAATAATATTTAGTCTCATCTATAGAAATGAAACTTACTGCATTTTATAAGATGTTTGTGTGTAAAATATTCATCTTCAAAGTAGCTGTTAGTAGTGAGTAGATGAGAAGGTTCAGTATTTGACTCTGAGATGTGGTTTTGAGATAAAACTATTAAAATGCACCTCAGTGTGTCACATTTATACAAAGACGTATATCACGAATTAATAACATGGAAACATAAGCAAAACGGAAGCAAGAAAAAGTTTGGGTTCATTGAGCTGAAAAGTAATTTACTTCTCACGAGAGCTTTTATTAAAATTAATTAAATTAGAAATGGAATAAATATTTTTCCCTGCTTCACCTTTGAACCCCGGCGCGCGCGCTCCCGCCGCGGACTCGCAGCTCGGGGGCGCGCTCGGGTCAGAGAGCAGGAGGAGGAGCGGCAGAAAGCTCCGGGAGGAGAGAGGAGGAGGAGGCAGCAGGGACCAGCGAAGCCCGGAGCCGGTCTGATGAGGGTCAGGTCTGAACCTCAGAGTCCAAGATGTGAAGCTGAAACGGAGCTTTTTGTTTTTATCGGAAGCGACGTGAAGCGATTTCCTGCTCAGATTTATTGACTTTTAATCATCAGTTTAACAGTGACATTAAATGGACGTTATTTTTACTCAGCTATAGCTTCTGTTTCACGTGTTTTTGTACGTGTAAATCTTTGAATCACCGTTTGGACAACTAAGTTTAAAGTAGCTAGCCGTTAGCTTAGCTCCGTGCTGTTTAACGTAAACATTAGCTCGAGGCTGTTTGTTAGCTCCTGACAGTGTTGCTGCCTCTGCTGGATTATTTCAGCCTGTGAGACCTGGACCTGATGGAGCTCAGCTTCACACAGAATAAATGAACAACAACAACATGTATGCTGGACGGAAGAGGAGAAAACCTGCTCAGAAAGGGTGAGACATCATTTCTTTCAACTGGAAGAAACAGTTTTCCATCACTTCAAGCACAGTTATCAGCAGCTCTGATCCTGCAGCTGTGACCTGCAGACATTCACATGGAAGACCTGTATGTTCACATGATGGACCCCTGAAATCAACACTGAAAGAGGAAATGAAAAGAAGATAATATATAGATAGAAGTAGACAAACATGCATCACATATGTATAATATGTCATTACCTGTCAGTTGACTATAATATGACAAAAACAAGTCTTTGAATGAAATATATGAAAAGGGGATTTTGCAATATTCCTCATATACAAATGGTTAAAATTGAGTAGATATATTTGTGTGATAAGGTTAAAAATGCAAATTGCAAGTTTCCCCGCTGAGGGACAAATAAAGATTTATCTTATCTTATTTTATCTTAGAATCATTATGACTATTTAACCAAGCTGATAAAAATAGCATTTCTGGTCACATTTTCTTTTCTGTCAATTAAAATTAATCCTCAACTGTTTGATTAAAATTCTGGTTACAGCTTTTTAAATATGAGACTTTTCTGCTTTTCTCTGTTTCATATTATTATATATGTAAACTGAATATTTTTTGTTTTTGATCTGTTGGCAGAACAAAACAAGTAGTTTGTCACTCTAGGTTCAGAAAATGTTGTTTCTAATTTTTACATAAACTATCAGTTATTTGAGAAAATGTCCGGGTGAAAAATCAATAATGAAATTTGCTTTAGTTGCAGCTCAATTATTTGCTCATGTTAGATGTTGTATATTACAGATTCACAGTGGTAAAATGGGCAACACTGACACATCAACCATTATTACTGTATCACAGATTTGTTACTACAGCTGTAAATTTCAGCTGACTTTTTTTTAAAGTTTATAAAATGTCCATCTGTGTTCATGTTTTGGTCTCAATTCTTTAATAACCTAATTTAAGAGACCTTTCAGTCAAATGTTTTTGTGCATCATCGGTTTATGTTGTGCAGTCTGATACTGGATGTGATGCTCCTGAGGTCATGCTCATATATCACAATACTTCCTTAACATCAGAGTCAAACCGACCCCGGCAGAAGGCGCCAAGTCCAACCCGTCCAAACGCCATCGAGACCGCCTGAACTCAGAGCTGGACCGACTCGCCAGCCTGCTGCCCTTCCCTGAAGACGTCATCTCCAGCCTGGACAAACTGTCCATCCTGAGGCTCAGCGTCAGCTTCCTCCGCACCAAGAGCTTCTTCTCCGGTAGGAAAACACGAGATTATAACGAGACGTACTTCACAGCTGGAGGCAGGCGGGGAGCTGTGGCTGACACTCAAATATAAATATAAGTTTATGTAGATATAAACTTGCAGTGGTCCCAACAGGAAGCAGCATGTTATGGGCTGTAAACTACTTTGGCAGCATCAGCAGTTTTTTAAAGAGGTGATGATGAAACTGGAAATTGAGACGGACAGTGAAAGAAAGTGAAGCTGGTAAATGTCAGTCTGTCGTCTGGAAACAGCTGCTCGCTCTTTCCCTTCCCCGCCCACCGAAACACTGAAATAGCCTTTCACACCTCACGCAGGACCTGAGGCAGAGAAACATGTAGAAAGGGACAGGGGTGGAGGGGATTCAGCTGAAAAGAAAGAAGGTCAGACAGAGTTTCTGGAGGCCGAGTCGGACATGTACGTACATCCAGCACAACACAGTGAATCAGGTGTGAAAATAAATCTGAAATCCTCAGTTCAGGCCTGTCGAGATGCAGGTAAACAGGAAACTGACTCAGGTTAGACACAATAATTCTCATAATTGAGATGATTAATATAAACTTCTACTCATCTCATTAACCCATGAAACACTGATATATTTGTTCTCTGTGCTTGTCTATCCAACCACAACATTTCTCACTATAGCAGCAGGAAAACTGGAACAGGTCCTTCACTCAGTGATGTTTCTCTCTGTATTGTTGGTAGAATCCATGTGAAGTCCACGCCGCCCCTGACAGAGACGAACCGTCTGTGTCGCTGTTCATGATTCAGCCAAAATGAGCCTGGAGAATTTTACAATGCAGAGAAGTCAAATGGAGATTTTTTAGAGATGGCTGGTGTTTGTCTGGGTGTAATGTGACGGTGTTGGTGGGTGGTGTTTTGGGTGAAGTGTCGGGGGGTGAGAGGTTGCGACCTTTGTGTCTGGGCTGTCTGTGAGTCAGGCTCTGGTAAGAAGCAGTAAAGTGCAGAGGATTGGCTTTGTCGAGGAGTTAGCAGGCTTACAGGCATAGCAGATGGATTTTGGGATGTAGGGGTGTGTGTGTGTGTGTGTGTGTGTGTGTGTGAGTTTGGCAGACCTGAATGTGTTCACAGATTTGCTGTTAAAGGCAGATTGTAAGTCTGTCCAGAAACAACAAACAGCCCTCAGAAATCTTCTCAGCCTGAAAAAATCCTTAAACCGCGCTGGACGTGTCGAGTATCTGAGTCCTACATTTGCAGTTTAATCCACTGCAGGAGGCTCAGATCAGCATTTTAAAGGACTGATCAGCAGCTCAGACTGCTTCTGCTCGACATTTCAGCACCAGTTGTAGTTTGTTTGAATTGGATTTTTAATGTTTACAACTGGGCTTGTCATTAAATGTTGTGCCACAGTATTAAAAAAAAAACTGATGGCAATATCCACTGATCAGTTACATCTCTTCCTTCTAATACTGAAAAAAACTATTAACAATATGTTTTTGTTATCAGGAAGATTTGATGCGATCTTGACTTTAAAAAATGTGCATTAAATTATTCTGAAGATGTTTACATTGTGTTTTTGTTTCCAGCTGAGGTGTTTCGATGAAGTTGCTCTGAACAGGATCAGACACTTGCTCTTTCTGTTCATCAGCAGTTTAAGGATTTTGTTCTTTGTATTATTTTTTAATGGGATCTGCTGATTTCTTTCTGTATTCAGTTGTCCTCAGTGTTGGTGATATTTTGTACACAGATGCTTTTAGATTGTGAAACCACGAGTGTGTATTTTTAATTGAACATCTTGGCTTGTTGCTTCCACTGAACTGTTTGAGATTTCAGACGTGCAGCCACAGTCCTCCTTTCAGCAGCTGAGCAGCAGCCTATCAGAGACTGCAACTGTCCGACGCAGGCTTCAACCTCTGATTAATGAGCACATCAGAGCCTGGGCCTGCAGAACCAGGCCGGCAGACTCACTGCTCTCTGGGAGAGCGTGAACCGTGGACGACCCCCTCTCGTCTTCACACAGCACTAACGTATTGTAGGTCAGCTCCTCTTGCCCGTGGCCATGAGACGACCCCGTCCCAAAGTCTCAGCCATACAGGAAAGTAGGTCTGAGGAGGCTGCAGCTCCACAGCCAGAGAGAGGAGGTGGTAGGAGGAGATGAAAGCCTCGGAGAATAAAAACACGGCGGGATAATCCACTCACGGCCGCTTTGCAGACCTTTTGAAGAAGGAAGGGGGGAGACAGGCGCCCACTCTTCAACTTTTGACTCCTGCAACCTCTGAGAAACCCTGTTGTTCCTTCTCATGTGTCCTGTTCCAGGGTGTGTATATGTGCTCTGTCTGTGCTGTGTTGCTCCGAGATGAGACGCTCGGTATCGCTCTCACATCAGTGCTGCAAGTGCAGAGGCAGAAAGGGAGTCAGTGTAAAGATGCTACGTGCTCGAATTAATCATACAATAAGCCGTCACACAAATCAGTGAATATAGAAGTTTTAGTCAGTGGTGTATTTCATGAATCCAAGAGAAACGTTTCCAAAATGTGTCATTTATTTATATTTCTTTGTATTTAATATTGAGACTGAAGGACTGTTTGACAGGAGAAACAGATTCCACAGGTCAAAGGTCACTGGATTCAAACCCTGACAGTTTTTCTGCAGCTGAATTTCAAAATAATAACAATGATGATAACTAGGATTAGATTATGTCGACTGACCCGAGTTAAATTAACTATTGAGATTTAAATCTTAGAGCAAAGTGTCTCAGAAAGGTGAAGTCAGAATACTGTTTCAGGTTTTCTTCTTAACTGACTCAGTTCTAAGCACAGAGGCAGTAAAGTAAGGTTAAAAAGATCCATTTTATTTTCAGAACTGTTGGTGCTTGTTGTTTGTGTCTCTATCAGACTTTCTTCCACCTCATAAAGAACTTTGTCCTGTGTCGATGCTGCGTTCAGGAACTCCGGTAAAACTGGTTCGTTGTTATTACATTTACTCTCATGTGAAGAAGAAACAAAATTCAGCTTCACTAGAAATCTGAACTTTATTCATCAACACATTCAGTCACTGTAATGACACTGTGAAGATTTAAGCAGCATATTGCTTTTCAAAGCGATCACTGACGATCCAGTCTGGAAATGTGGTGGCACCAGTCTCATTCCAGTGTGTGTGTGTGTGCGCGTGTGTGTGTTAGTCCACATCTGTCTCCATGTGAAGCCATCTGCCAAGTGCTCAGAGCAGATTAGTGCTTACTTATGTAATACGACAGCATTGTATCTTCTATTATTTTCTACCTCTGTCACATGATTCCTCGCTGTTTATATGGAGACAATCAGTGTGTACGTGTGTGTGTGTGTGTGTGTGTGTGTGTGTGTGAAATATTACCATGATCTAATGTTGTAAAACAGTCAGTCTGTGTCATGGATTCACGTATTAAAACAATATTTCCTGGATCGATATTTTGTCATAAGATAATTGAAACAGTCACATAAACTGTTCCAGGTCCTTGATCAATATTTAAAACAAACCTTTTTAAGCCCAACACCCACAAACACACTGTAGTCTCTGTTGTTTGAGAGATGCCCTCCCCTCAGCTCTGCTGCCGAGCTGCACTCGGCTGAACCTCTGAAAAATTTATTTTGGTCACGGGGATGAGATGCTGGATTAGACGGGTCATTGTTTGTGTCATCGTCCCTCCAGACTGACGAGGCTGCACCAGAGACTTTAATCTGCGGCCGCTGCAGGTCGACGGGCGGGTTGTTGTGTTTCTGGTCGAGTAAAATCATCAGAGGGAAACATGAGGGAACAGTAGAACCTGATGACGACTGATCAAATATTATCACTGACATATTTATTTTGGGTGATGTTTTGAGGCTGAAGCTTCTTCACTTTTTCTAAGCTTATTTCACCAGCAGTGAATTTAGTCCTGAAACGGTAAATTAATCAACATGTTTGAGTCATTTATCAGACGCTCACCTCTGATCCGTCTTGGTGAAGTGAGTCAGAGGAGGGGCGAGTGTCTGTTGTGATGTTTTTATCGTCTGTTGGTGTCCTCGTCGCCCTCCGTTGTGCCAACAGATGTCCCCTCCCCTCCTCCTCCCGGTCGCCTCGGGGTGTTTTTTCTTGCCTCCCGTTCATGACGTCAGGGCACAAAATACCCCCCCCACCCCTTCTAGCTCTTAATTATTAATAGTCGACATGCTTTTCCTGCTCTCTCTCTCTTGGCCTTGTGAGCTTCCACTACACTGAGCTCTGTCACCAGCAGACTCAGACAAAGGTCTGGGTGCAGCTTGGTGACCATTCATTTATATGTGAGGAGACATTTTCTGAGTTCAGGTCGCGATTTGACTCACAAACAACGACACATTGAAGTCTCAGGTCTTAAACTGTGAAGAACCATACTGACACTGACTACTTAAAATTTTGCTTTATTTACATCAGTTTTGGCCATTTTACAAGACGTTTAATGCAGATTTTGTTACTTTCAAGAACATTTGAAACTGAATTAAAATTCCAGCAGTTGATTTTTGAAAGTCAATTTGAAAAAAGCACATTCTTAAAGCCAATGAACCAGGACCTGGAGCTGGTTTGTGGTTTGTGTCCCGTGGAATCACCTCTGTGGAAGACTCCATGAAGAATAATACAGAGAAACGATGGAGCTTTATTGATCACTGTGGGGAATTTGGGTCGCGATCAGAAGAGGCCGTTTGAGTGGTCGAACCTTTGGCCTCTGTTTTGTCTGCAGCGCTCAGAGACTTCCTCTTCCATTAACGTCTCCACCGCTGCTTCAGAAAAGCTCTTTGTTTTCTTCAGACTCAACCCACTCAAACAGACTTTATCCTCAGGGTCAAACACAGCGCTGGCCTCCATGTTTTTGTCCTCGGGGTCAGAGGTCACAGAGACATGTTTTAGTCACCCCCCCTCTCTGACTCTCTGTGAAGGTGCTTCTCCCTCAGGTTTTCTGCTTTTACTCTCCCTCTCTCTCAAACTGGGATTCACTTGATTTATTGTCCTTTACTTATTTTGAATTCACTTCCTCCTCCGCTCTGTGTCTCTCCTCTGTAGTGGCCCTGAAGAACCAGCTGTCCAATGGCGTGAAGGAGCGCAGCGACCGCGGTGATGACAGCAAAGCGTCCGGCTCTGTGGACGGACGTATACCTGAGGGAGAGCTGCTGCTGCAGGTCGGTCAGCAACAGGCCTCTGTCTCTGTCTGCTTAGTTCTCTGTGTGTCTGTAATCCTGCCTGGTTAGACCTCTGTCCTCGATGGGTTGATATCTGTATTTATGTGTGATGAAGACACAGTGAAGTTGCTGAGACCCCCCCAGCTCTGAGGCTCTGCTCCGTGCAGAGAGTGTGCAGACAACAGCTGGCTGTTCCAGGTCAGTTGAAACCTTGTGATGGAGGAGAGGCTCCTCTGCACAGCAGGACAGCAGCAGACATGACTTGTTTTCTTGGACTCACTGCAGAGAAGTTCCTGCTTTTGAAAGAAGAAGAAATGAGTCGAGTCAAGTTCCGTCTCACACAGTTATTTTTTTCAAAAGTCAAATTGGGTATTGGATGCATGTGTGTGTTTATTCTCTGAGGGAACTTTCTTAAAGCATTTTTCACATTTTATTAACAAAATGATTGATTGATTAATTAAACTTTTCAACTAAGTACAAACCTTCAGATTGGACAGAGGCGGAGCTGGGCGTTGTGGGTGGAGACAGTCCCTCCTTAAACCTGTCACACACTGGTTTCTCTGCCCTGAATCAGATTATTGATGAGTGTATTGATCCCGGAGGAGTAAGTGGGTCAGTGCAGCGGGGAAGAATGAAGGATGTGTCGGTGTGGACGGCAGCAGCTTCCTGCCTTCAGCTGCTCTGTTCCATTACAGACACTGAACCATGAATTATACAGAGCCGGTGAACGCATCTATTATTGAAGTGAGGGGGGTTTGGATGAAGGGTGTGTGTGTGTGTGTGTCTTGGTGAAAATCAACTAAAAGCATTTAAAGTATTCTTGGATGTTTATATCAGCCAATCGTCTACCTGCCCCTCTACCTTCATGTGGATTATAGACCTGTGTGTGTGTGTGTGTGTGTGTGTGTGTTGGGATAAAGAGGACAGTCAAATCAAATTTATGTTTAAGCACTTTGATCACAAGGTCGTTCAGGTCGAACAGAGAGACGACGACCTGAACAGGAAACACACGAGCTGCTGATTTGAACTGAGGCAAAATGCTTCTTCTGTGGTAAAAACTCAGGGACAGTTTTCCTGTGATTGCTGTCATTGGGTTGTCATCTGACAGAGAGAACAAACATCACTCACACACACACACACAGAGTACACGCTCTCTCGTCTCAGGAGAGTGAGAGGTTGGCCAAACATGAGAGAGAGAGCACTGTGTTTTCTGCAGACAGATGAAGCTACAGTAAATATTTATACACGGTGCCTGTATGTTGCTCCACTCTGCGAACTGTACGTGTGTTCATGTGTGTAGTGTGTGGTTGTGTATGTGTGTGTTGGACGGTGTTGGGTGTGGTCACACACTGGCAGCAGCTAAAATCTTTGATCCAAAATTAAACTGGTTTTGGTTTGATAATAGAGTTGATAAATTTTAACTGATTATCCAGTTGTTTCAGCTTTAATAAAAACCTATGAGTAAAGTGGGCAGCAGTGATAGTCGCTGCCATTTTTCTATTGTAATTACACCCATAAATACATGAGATACTTAAGATCAAATGATAAATATTGATTGACTTGTAATGCCTGACATGGTGGGTGAGATTGTGTTATTATAATCAATGATTAAGGTGTTTCATCTCCTCCAGTTGTGGGCGATGACAGATGCACCCTGGCTGAGTTTTATTCAAAGAAATGAGAGTTTTGCCTCTTTCTAATCCCACGTTGCTGCTATCAAGTAAAACCCTCTTACCTCCAAAATGTCAATTATTCAGCAGCTAAGAGAAGCTGTCTTGTTTTGAGCCTGACGGTAATGAATTTTTGACATCATGGAATGGATTTTGAAAGAGGTTTCAAAAGGAAATGTAAATTCTTGACCCAACAGCAGCGATATGAATCTTTGAAAAAAAAAAAAAGCAAAACAAGCCCAGAAATGGAAATGAGGAGTGTATTAGCGCATGTGTCTGTTCGGATAAAGACTGTTTTCCTGCGCAGGTCATCATCATCTTCATCATCGTCGTCCTCATCAGCAAGGTGTAGGCGGATGCTGGCAGGATGCCGTTGTGACTCTTTGCAGTGTCGGGACTCGGTGTCATCACCTCCTCACCGAGCCCCGAGGCCGGAGGAAGACGAGGAGGGAGAGGAGGAGCGATGATGGAGGTGTTAGTCATCCAGTAGTGACCTCCTTCTCCTCCCTCCTCCTCCTCTCCATGACTTCTCTTTGAACTGACGTCCGCTCGGCTGCAGCCTCTCCTCCTCGTCTTCCTCTCCTCCCGCCTGGGGGAGAAGTCTCATCCCTGGTTTTTTAGTTTTCTTTGCTTTTCATCCTCTCTTATCCTCCAGTCTTATACATGTGCTGAGATTATTGAATGTATCCGTGCAGTCGTTCTGAAGCTGGAGCTGGATGCGACATTTTCATATTTGTCATGTGTATTTTTTTGTTGTTAGCTGACATTTGGATTTCAGCATGAAAAACTACCTTCAGTCCCTCTGTAGTTAACATGCTGACTTGTTTTTGTTTGCTAACATGCTAACACTTTTCTGTGGCGATCATCAGCTCAGTCTTCAGCACCACGTTCACAAACTGTCAATAGATTGGTGCTGTCTTGATTATCAGTTTATCAGTTATCAGAAGTGAAAATCACACAGTATAAACCTGATTATAAATATTAAACCGACAGTATGTTTTTCTCTGCAGGCCCTGAACGGCTTTGTCCTGGTGGTGACCGCCGAGGGAATCATCTTCTTCTGCTCTCACACCATCCAGGATTACCTCGGCTTCCATCAGGTAAAACCAAGTACAAATCCTCAACAACAGACAAGTCTTGTATGATGCTCATATTCAGATAGATCTTCCTGTGTTTGCTAACAAAACGAACAAAGACAGACGTGAATTCAACTTCTGGGTCATATGACTTTTATTTATAATGGCTGTGTAGATTGTAACTGGTTCATGTGAAGCTAAAAAATATACATTCCTTTTTCCTCACCGCTGAGATCATGTACATAACATAAAACCTCTCATTGCATGTTAAATGTTTGCATAGTATTGTATGTATCTTTCACCAGGGTGCATTATAAACTGTCATATAGTCTCACTGCCACAGTAGTAAGGCTGGATATGTGATGAGCTATAAGGAGCTTTTAGGTGGAGTTAATGAGCACGATGAGGTCCATGGCCAGCGGACCCAGAGAGCAGCGAGTGAACGCATCGTGCTGAGTGCCCCGAGGATTGAAACAAACGCACATATGGAGCGAGAGGTTTAATCCAATTGAGTTCACAACAAAGCGCCGCTGCCTCCAGTCTAATCTCATTTTGGAGAATGTGATTATCAAATTATCCAAAGTCTGTCTGTCTGACACACACACACACACACACACACACACACACACACACACACACACACACACACACACACACACACACACACACAGATACACCATCTCAATGCAGCACACACACATTAACACACATCTTGGCCCCTGTCCTCGCCCGGTCAGGGTGTAAACACCACCTCTCACCCCTCATTTCCCCGTCCACCTGAGGCACGTCACCATTCATTTACCAAACAAACCCAAATCGGAGTTGAAGCTGCTGTCTCTGCTCACGTAGAGTGTTTGGAAACAACGGCACGCAGAGTGACATCCCAGCATAGGGTGTCAACAGCTGTTGGGAGACCCATAAAATGAGACACAACTGAGGAACAAGTCGGGAAAGAAAACTCAGGGAAACAAGGAAGGAAGGAGGAAAATCTATGGAGACTTAGGTGACACAATAGACATGAGACAGTAAAGCTTCACACTCTCCAAGCAGAAGTAAGATAGAGTCAAGCTTGAGGGCAGTTTTCATTCAAAAGCTGCACAAAACCTGAAACCAGTTATGTGAAAATGAGTGTATAAAAACATGTGTCACCCCTATCTCTGTTGGGTTAGCCTAGCCCCTGCTAGCTTAGCACAGCCGTTGTATAAAGAGTGAAAAGCCAGGTTGCATGAATCTCACAGTGAGAAAAATAAATCCCCTTCTCATTTCGCTATTTGAAAAGTGTTTCATGTAACACTTCTGCCTGTCAAAATTCCTTTTTTGTGACCTGAGTTTGACCCCGCCCACACTGCCAGGGTGGCTCCGCTCTGGTCCCCAGCCAGGTCATGCTGGGTCTGGACCACAGATATCAGGGTCACAGCAGGTCTTTGGCTTTGCTTCAGCTATTTGAATTAAATGCTCAGCAACACTTGATTTCTTTTGGCTCCACTTCAAGGCAAACGGAATCAAACGCACCCCTTGGGGTACATGCTTCAACAAAACATCTCCTGTAACTTGTGCAGTCTTATAGAATAGTATTTTGGCATCATACTGTCAATGCTTCATTCAGACTTGTTTTCTCTGCCAGACCGATGTGATGCACCAGAGTGTGTTTGAGCTGATCCACACTGAAGACCAGCAGGAGTTCAGGAGCAACCTACACTGGGCCCTCAACCCCCCTGCTGGCCGCGGATCCCCCACGGACCCCGCAACAGGTCTGTCGACTGGGGACGCACCCGGTTCAACTCAGCAATACGTCCATGCTGTGTGTGTTTGTGTGAGGGGCTCGTTCAAGAAACTGGCCTGAATAAACTAAACAGAATTATCAAGGACAGCCCTCTTTTTAAATGCTGTGTGAGGAGGCTCCTTCTTCCCCAAAAGCTTTTCATTACACTGCACAGTAAACTTGAGTATTAGTATAATGAGAGTGAAGATTAATTGAAGTGTAGCTTTGCAACTTTTGTCACTAATCAAAGAGACACTGCACTGATATCGAGATGTTGCAGATTGTGAACGCTTGTTTTTGCCCTCCTGAATCTGAACTGAGGTCAGAGAGGAGGCGAGAAGAGGTGACCTTTAACTGAAGCCTCCTGAGAGGTGGTCTACATGTTACCACACACACACACGTGCACTTTCACTGACACACAGAAACACAACACGTCAGCATCTAAAACAAACACACACGGTTGCTTTCCCCAGCACACACACTCTCCCACTGTACATACAGACACACACTCTTGTCATTTTGCATTAGGTGAGAGTCAGCGGATGACAAGACACACAAACTGAACAAGCACACTCACACAAACAGATCAAGGTCAACCTGTCACCTGATGTGCAGTTTTATGCATGTCTTTATACACACCTGCCAAAAGCTTTATGTGAATCATAACTAAAGATGAATGAAATGATCTCTGTGTGTTCAGATGGAGAGTCTTTGTCGACCTCGTCCTGCCTGGTGAGCTACAACCCCGACCAGCTTCCACCTGAAAACTCCTCCTTCCTGGAGAGAGGCTTCGTCTGCCGCTTCCGCTGTTTGTTGGACAACTCCTCCGGCTTCCTGGTAAGACTGACGCGTCAGTTCAGTACGACTGTATGAGAGCAGATGTATGCAGCAGCTCGCCACCCAGATCAACAGATACACACACACAAAGCAAAATACTCATCGAGGCCGTTTTTGGGAGTATGATTTAATTTCAGGTGTCTTTTATCACGTTTAAAAAAGAAGGCTGTTTAAGATTTACCTGTGTCAGTCATTTAGAGACATGAATATTGATATGCACTTTCCCAGTCAAACAAAGTGATAAAACGAATCCACATTTGAGGCTTGTGGTGTTTTCAGGTCTGTTGGTGCTGCTGGCAGTATGGCGTGCCACCTCAGAGTCCCTCAGGGATCAGAAGCCACCATTTACTCCTGTAATCCGCCTTAAGAGAACCTTGGGGTCGTGGGGAAAAAGGGCTTTAATCCTCCCACCACCCAGAGGAGACGAGAGCAGAGGGGGAACTTGCTTAGTCAGGGTTGGTATCTCCAGACCAGCCGCTGCTACTTCCACTAAGACAATTAGCTGCAGATGGAGAAAAACACGCTGTGGTTCAGTGGCAGCGCAAATCCCTGAAACCTGCTGGGAAAACTGGGCCAGGGTCTCCCATGAGCAAGGCACTCCAGGGGCCAACATGCTGGCTTCTGATTTATGAGGAGATAATAGTTTTCTCTGTTTTATCTTTTCATAAGTTTAATGTCTTTAGAGATGTTCTTCTGGGTGCTGGGAAAGACATTTTCAATGCTTTATGACATTTACAGACACACATTAACAAGATTAATGGACAGACTAATTGATAGTTACCATTATGTTTGCTTGCTAGAAACCATGTTGCTAAATCCTGATCACGTTTCCGAGACACGGAGAGGAACTGCGAAATGACCAAAACAAGCCTTCAGTAAAGACGCTGTTGCTCAGAGTGAGATTTAGTTTGGGTTGCTTCTTTTTTGCTTTTTGCCTGAAAGCTCAACCCTGGAGCTGTTAGGGTTGAATCATCTGCTGAGGGACACTCCAGTAGTTTGTGAACCAGCGTCTCTCCGTCCTCCCTCTCAGTGCGTTTGCGTGAGCAGTAAGCCAGGTCTCTGCTTCTGTCTCCCGGTCACTATGGCTTTGTTTTTCGTAATCCCTCCTGCTATTCAGGGCTAGATTCCTGACATCACGGCTGCAGGCCCTTAAACCCACCAAGGTCAATTAACCAGAGCTAACAGAGGAGGTGGGGGTCCTCACACGAGATGCCACAGGGTGAGAGGAGGACGGCAGACAGGAGAAAGCCTTTTCAGGTTCCTTTTTTCTTTTTTGTGCTTGTGAAACCTCCCTGTTGGCTGCTGTTGGTTGTCGAGCCTAAAACTGAAAGTTCACTCAGTCTTTGTTTGGAAACCTTCTCCATGTAGCACAACAAGCTGCCACTGATTCCAAACAGCCTCTCAAACCTTCTAAATTCTCTCTCATCAGTTAGTTTGGCCCCCTAGTTCTTAGAGAATATGAAAAGTTGAAAATTTTTTTTGATCGTAGCTTTAGAGGAAATGTCATACCAGTCTAGACTTCATCAGTCAAGGAATGTATTGCTTCATGGTGATGCATTAGGAAAGGCCACATGGTCATAAAATCAATAGGCTTTATCGGCTTGAAACTGTCACTACATGCCAAATTAGTCACAGATCTCCCAGGTCGCACTCAAACTACCTCCCCTTGTCAAACACATAGAAGTCTGCAGGACTTTAAGCACAGGATCTGGATATTAAAAGGAGGCGCTCTCTAATAAAAGCTACTTGTTTGTACTGAAACAGACGGACGACCAAAGATTATGAGTGTGTATAAACTCAACAGTGACACCTGTGACCTCAGTGTGCAGTGAGTCATGTGACCAGAGGGAGCCGAGCTGGAGCGTCTCCAGTTAGAGACACCAGTGGACCCAGTGTGTTTACAGTGTGCTGAAGTGGGATTGCTCTCTACATTACCCGGCAGGATAAATAAGACTAATGGTGCTCGACAGGGAGAAAAGAAACAGCACTCACTCGTCTGCAGTGGAAGCTTGATGCAACAGTCTCAGAGGGAAAAGAATCCGAAGCAGGGAAAAGGAAACAGGAGGAGATGAACAACTTTCTCTTTTCGTCTCATTTGTCATTGGTTGATATGAAATCTGGATGTGCTCTCCTCGCAGGCGTTGAATATCCAGGGTCGACTCAAGTTCCTCCACGGTCAGAGCCGGCAGCAGTGTGACAGCGAGGGGAGCACCCCGCCTCAGCTCGCCCTGTTCGCCATCGCCACGCCCCTCCAGCCTCCAGCCATCCTGGAGATCAGGACGAGGAACATGATCTTCAGGACCAAGCACAAGCTGGACTTCACACCCATGGCCTGCGACGCAAAGTACGTTCTGTCAGAACCTCACACTAGCGAAGAGTTTTCCTTCAAATGTTTGCCTGTTTGTTTAACACAGTGTTTGGTTCAGTGTTTAACTCTTGTGTGTATCTGCTGGATTTTCAGGGGTAAAATTGTTCTGGGCTACACAGAGGCAGAGCTGAGAGTTCGAGGCTCTGGTTACCAGTTCATTCACGCCGCCGACATGTTGTACTGCGCAGAGAATCATGTCAGAAGTAAGTCACAGCTGCTCGCAGTCTGCACAGTTCACATCACAGTCCACTTCATCGTTAGTGAAGCACGAGTGAGACTGGAAGGTCACTGGTGCAAATCACTGCAACGACTGAAACAGAAATGTTGCTGGACAGAAGGTAACACAAGTGTCTAATGTCAACGTCTGCCCAGGTGCTGTCGGGCAAGGCGCTGTTCACGTCGACTGGATGCTTCCTTGTTCAGAAATAAATGTGAATGAAAAACATTTTCTGCTGAGGCCGTCAGTTTAATTCCATTTGAACACAAATGTGAAAGAAAAAAAGATGTGCTGCCTTGGCTGGTCTTACTTTGATTTATTTATTATTTTCATACATTTGTTCTTGCACCCGTTTTTTTTATGAAGAGTTTGTAAATTTGTACTGTATATTGAAGGAAGGTGGGTTTGTATCTGGTGATCATCTTCTCTCCCCTTTTTAAAATACTGCTGGCCACAGTAAACATGCTGAGAGGAAAATACACAGAACAACAAACATCACTGCAAAGTCTATTTTAGGGAGCGTGTCACAGAATCTGGCTTATTTACTGGCTTTTTATAACATCACAAAATGTGACTTTGCAGCTTTGCACCCATCTGGGATTAGTGTATATTCTGAGTCAGTGTGTATTGACCCTCGTCTCATGTTTGGCTCCACATCACATTTGTAGCACATGCAACGAACGAACAAACAAACGCTGTGTGTGTGTCTGCTGTTGATGGAGGAAATCTCCGAGCGAGAGTCAAGTGTCCTACTTAGCTCGTGTACCGGATGACCCGGTTAGTCGTAACCATGGCACCCTCAACGCACTGCTACCAGACACGCTCACACATACAAAGACACATACTGTATGCATGTAGTCATGCATACAGAAACAGAAATACATGCATATGCATTTGGAAACATACAACAGATACATATATGTTCTGCACGCTCTGATGCACGCACAGATGGGAAGACAGGTTTCCATGCAGCACAACAGGATCCACATTATAACAACACAAGATCCTGCTGTTTAACATTATGAGCAGGGACGTAATGTTTGTGATAATGTCAATAAGACTAGTAAATATTACAGTTGTCTTTTTGGTAGGAAGTGACCAATATGATACATATTATTCAGTAATAATAATGTTTCATCCACAGTCTTCAGTCGCCCACCAGCCGGGCTTCATGAGGGTCAGACAGATGATTGACCCGGTTGGAAAATACAGACATTTACTCCTGTAATCCCTCAGATTATGAGCAAAGTAAAACAAACTGGAGCCGTGTTCTCACTGTTCATCATTCGTCACTTTCAGTTCTACTGATACTGATACAGGTGATGATGGTTTAAGGGGGGGTGAACAAGCTGGGCTGTAGAGTAACGTTATAGGTCACAGAATCTCTGAGCGACACAGTTTTTCGCTCCTTCAGGATGAGGATAGCAGTTTGTCCACAGTCATAAATATTGCAGTTCCTTCTAAAGGTCAGCTGCTCTGGGCTTTAACGGCTAAAAATATACAGCATATATATACAGAAGTCAGACAGTCAGATAGGTTTCAGTGCAGCCTGTTAAGCACATGTTAACTTGTATGTTGGAGGTAGTCAGTATTGATCGTCTGCTCCTCAGCTGTTCACCTGGTGTGTTGGTCTGAGCCGTAGAGTTTCTGTGAGGAAGCAGCGCTCCACTGGTTTGCACCTGAGACTGTGCTTCTCAGTGAAGCTTGTTCAGAAACTAGACAGCACAGAATCACAACACTGAGCCATGCAGATGAAGGATTGAGGGTAGAGGGATGTGATGCTGTATGTTTGTGTGTGGGGCTGCTTCAGTGTGTGCAAACAGGACTTGTAACATGTGCATGTAGTCCAAAGTGAACATCAGCATGTAGCCTCCATCACAGCAGCACGCCCGGCTGAGCAAATGCGGCGTGAGTGTGTGCACACTGCGGGGCGTTCAGAGCGTAAACAGCAGAGACGCAGGGCCTCCAATGTCTCGTCTGATGTGATTCCAGTGATGAAGACGGGCGAGAGCGGCCTCACCGTCTTCAGGCTGCTCACCAAGGACAACCGCTGGAAGTGGGTCCAGGCCAACGCCAGGCTCGTCTACAAGAACAGCAAGCCGGACTACATCATCGCCACTCAGAGGCCGCTAGTGTAAGTGGACGACGATCGCAGCTTCATTTTTGACTTTTAACTGATTCCTCTGTTCACGTCTTCTCTGTGACACTTTTCCCCACAGCGATGAGGAAGGAGGGGAACACCTGAGGAAGCGATCGATGCACCTCCCCTTCACCTTCGCCACCGGAGAGGCGATGCTCTACCAGACCAGCTATCCACTGCACGGCTTCCCGGATTCCTTCCAGGGCAAAGACAAGGGCAGCAAGTCCAAGAAGGGCAAACTGGACAAGAGGTCCTCAGACGACCTGGACCCAAAGTCCCTGCTGGGAGCGCTGATGAGCCAGGACGAGTCTGTGTACGTGTGCCAGCCGGACACTGAGCCCAAGATGTCCTACCACAGCAGCCTCTTCAGTGAGCAGCAAGGTGGCAGCGCTTTCGACGGCGACAGCTGGCACGTCACAGCTAATGGGGACACGGGGAGGTGCAATAACAAAACATCTAGTTATGACCCTCTGCTGGCCACTCTGGACTCTCTGTCCCTGGACGGAGAGGAAACATGCTCCAATAGTGAACTCTTCAGCGCCTTGGAGAACCTGGGACTAAACGCTGAGGACCTGGAGCTCCTGCTGCTGGACGAGAGGATGATCCAGGTGGAGCTGGACCCCAACCACATCCCAACACTGAGCGACCTCCTCACCAACAACGAAATCCTCTCCTACATCCAAGACTCACTGGAAAATGGGCCCGAGGGGGGGGAACAAGGAGACAGACGTGGATTTGTAGCTTCCACTTGTCCACCAAACCCAGACTCGGCCCAAAGCGTCACCCAGCAGCCGCAGTCCTGCCCCACGCCTGCCGTCCCTCCAGCTCCCCCCAGCAGCCGGCAGCCCATCATCCAGCTGTCGCAGCAGATGCAGCAACACATCAGTGCAGGTGAGCAGGTGAAAGCTCAACCAGGCCAGATCCAGCCTGTCACCCAGCCTGGAGCCGTGGATGCCAAGATTTTGACTGGGATTCCTAATGGTCACTGGGTGGTAACGACACAGAACCACCATCACTCCAACAACCACACACATCATCAGCCACATACTGTAGTCAAAGCCTCACAGGTGAACGGGGAACATAAACACCTGAACTCACTCCAGCAGTGGCAGCCTGAGCAGGACCAGCACTCAGTCCACCTCCAGTCCCATCAGCAGCTCGGCGGCCACGGCGCTTTGCTGCCCGCCTTCCAGAATCAGCTCGGACTGACAACAAACGGATCCTACATCCCCAACGGACACACGGCCTTTCCACCCAACGTGGAGGTCGGCCACACAGGTTACAGCATCTCCAGCGCTCCACACCCAGGTGGCACGGCGCTGAACGGCGCCAGCACAACAGAGGCTTGTCATTACCAGAGCTTGATGGCCTCCGCGCGGACCTACCAGCTGCAGGCTCAGCAGAAACAGCAGATGCTGCAGCAGACTCAGTGTTTGCCCCAGTGTCCCACCCAGAGCTCTGCACTGGAGCTAGAGCAGCTCCTGGGTCTGTCCCAGCCGCAGCACAGCCTGCCGTCATTAGAGGCCTACAGCATGTTCAACGCCACCACACAGGACTCCACGCACAGCAAGGTAAGAGGACATGGTGCAGTAATACTGATAATTATTAATAATCATTACTGCGTGAAAGGTAACATCGGATCAGTGAGAAGAGCTTGGTGAAAAAAAGCCGGTACAGAAATCAGCCCTGTGAAGTAATATCTGTTTTAACCCAGCAGAAGGGGTCAGAGAGAGAAGCTCAGGGTCTCTCAGTCACTTGTGTTTGCAGCCTAGTTTCTTTTCCTTCTAAACAAACATTTTGCCATCTTCCTTCTGTGAGCTTATTAAATCTTGATGTCATGGAGTTGAACCCAGGGCGACAAGCTTTCATTATTCTGCAGCAGCGTTCGTTAAACACAGAGGTTAGAGGCTAACGTCCTGTTTATGTGACGTCCCCACATAAAACTAGTCCCCTAAAAACAGGACTTTTGCTGCTAGTCCATGTTCAGGTGACTTTCCCCTCCCGTCACTGTCATCCTGAAAGTGAACCCCACTACGACCTTCTGTCTCTCGTCAGGCCTCTGTCTTTCTCTTTTCCTTCTTGCCATCTCAAAACGACTAAAGCTGCCAGCTCTCCTCAAAACTGTTTGTTCTGGGAGCCACACTCTCGATCCTGGCCCACTGACGAGGCCTCAAGTCTGTGTTGCCCTCAAATATCAGTGAACATCAACAAACCGAGGGCTGCAGAATCTACAACCCCAGCCCTTCAACCCTGCGCTGTTCTCTTTCACTGTCATGAAAATGGATTTTTTTCCGAGTCAGCACACAGAGGCCCCGGGCTGGCATGGAGCTCAGTGTAAACTGTGGTGATGCGACCAGACATGCCATGTAAATAAGACAAGGGGGAGATGGGTCAGAGCAGCACAGTCTCAGAATAGAGTCGACTAGAATCTATCGCGGTAGAGTCTGCAGCTGAGGAGAAGTTCTGTCAGGGGGTGTTTAGGTAAATTACAGTGTGTGCTTGTTCACTGGGCAGAAATAAGCTTTACTTCCACATAAAAAAGTCTTAACTCCTCAGTTGAATTTAATTACTGTATAACCACATTCATCAAGACCTCACACTCATTAGTTGAGACAGAACTCAAACAGAACAGAGCTGAAAGTTTCAATTCTTCAGTACATGAATTAATATAAACTATCTAAACTACTTTGACATTGATTAATAATTTCAGTCATTTTTTAGCAAAAATGTCCCAAATTCTTTGTTTTCAGCTTCTCAGATGTGAATATTAGCTGTTTTTAGGTTCAACCAAACTGAATTTCTTTGCATTTCAGACTGTTGATCGGAAAAAAACAATCAATTGGAATATGTCAATATGGCCTTTGGGAGCTTGATTTTTTTGTGGAACAAACGATTAATTGAGAAAATAATCATTCGTGGCTGCATTGTTCCAACGTCTGCTATAGAAAGCCTTTGTGCAAAAGTAATTGAAAGGCTCTTTATGCACTGTTGGAACTCAGCACTGACTCAGATCCCAGTAACATTACTCGGGCTGGTTAATGAGACTGTATAAATTCAGGGCAAGCAGGAATTCATCTTTAAAGTCCAACAAAACTTTTTCCAGTAATGACAGAGGAGCTAAGGCTGGAGAATGTCATCCTAAAAACACTAATCAGTTGGAGTACAAAGAGGCATGTAGCTGGAGCTCCGGAGAAATTCCCATCGTAAAACATAACGAGGTAATGAGACCTCGCCAGTTAACGCTGCCAAATCTGAGTTTGAAGCAGGATTGAAACCAGGAACGTCTCATATAAATGACACCTCTGTTTTACTTTTCTGCTTCAGTAGAACAAGTCTGCATTGTTAACTTAGCTGTGAATATACTGACTCCTACAACATCCTGTTGGTTACACATTCAGGATAAGTATTTAAAATCTCACCTTTGCTTTGTTAAGATTTGTTTCACATGTCAAAGGTGACATCGTGTAAATTCTAAAATGTAAGAAAAATGGACACGTGATCACCTCAAAACTACTGAAAATCATCCAGTATTCATGATGTATTATGACACTGGTATGAAGTCAAAACGGTCCAACAGTAATCAAAGTAGTCGAGTGGACCTTCTATTTTCTGCATCTCTCCTCATCACTGGCCTCTCCTCCATCTATTTTTCAGTGTTATTGTTCCGCAGCGTTCTGTTTTTTCAAGCATGAAGAGCCTCGCTGGTGTTTAGAGTGAAAAACAAACTCATAGAATAACAAAGGAGATGTAATGAAATATGAGCGAATGGGCCGGCGAGAGGGGAGAAAAGCAGAGAGGCAGGAGTGAGAAAGAATACAGTAATGAATAGAATAAGGTCGGGATGGGACACGGTCGGCCCCAGAGATGGCTCGACCCCGGCAGGCATCCATTCATCCCCGCCCCATTCAGCCTCCACTGTTATTCTTCAGGGTCAGTGGCTGTCGCTGAAAGAAAAATACTGGCAGGCTGGCCAGTCAAGCATGAGCGATGCTGACCTACAATTTGACTGTCATCATTACCTAATGCTGTGAACGCAGGATGGAGGGGGAGGCGGCCGATGCACCGAGTCTATTCTCAGCTCGGGGAGAAGCAGGCCTCGACTGTGGTTTGATTTACTGTCATTTTAGAGACTGTGTCCTTATGTGAACACAACTCGCTGTCGTCTGTGTTGAGATGCAGCGGAGCAGGAGGGAGGTTCGTCTCCTGAAAACCCTGACAGAGACTCATAATGTCAACATTTCAACATATACTGATGAAAATAATTATAAGACGTGTTTCCCTGCAAGGGAAAGAGCAACAGAGCAAGTCGCAGTAAAGATATACTGTA
>JBBMOC010000263.1:20267-88697 GCA_037975185.1 Centropyge bicolor | reverse complement strand
CCACACCCCCTCTCTGCTGTGTCTGTTTGCTTCCTCTCATGTCACTCCCACCCTCCATCACTCTTCCTCTTCCTCCTTGTGTCCTGGTGTCTCTCAGGTCTGCTCACTAAAACACCTGCTGCTCAGTGCTTACTGCCTGACCTGACCTGCTTCCTGTGATTAAGGTCAATGGTGACTCTGTAACTCCTCGACATAGAAAATACATAGAGGAGTTTCTGTAAGAACCAGGTTGCAGCTACAGATTAAAGACTCACATAACCTGCAAGATCTTATTCAGACCAAAGAAGTTAGAGCCATATTGAATAATAACGCTTATTCTTAATGTAAGAAATATTCAGAATCTTTATTCCTCCACATTATTTACAACAAATTTCATTTACTCTTTTTTTTAAGTGATTATAAAATCAAACTTTTCATGAGCAGAAATTGTGAGAACTGAAAAGATGAATACATTTACAGCAGTGTTACCATCAGAATGTGACCGCTGTGTTTCTGTTCTGCAGTTGGAGAACGGTTGCCTCCTCAGTGCCACCAACGCAGCGTACATCAGGACGTGTCTGATGCCCAATGGGAACGGAGTGGCCACAGGCGACATGCCCGTCTCCTGCCCGGACGGACTCTCCGCCCTGCCGGACCCCCACAAGTCCGGCTTCTTCCTCTGAGAGGGCGACGGCAGGAGAGAAGGTAGAGGAGGAAAACAGAAAGAGGAGAGTCTCTGTTACACATGAACACATCGTTTTTTCAATAATTACCTGAGGAAGAAGCAAACAAATGTAAACTGTCTCTTCCAGAAAGGACTTTATATCAGGTTCTCTTTGTTCCGATGTCTCATCCTTCAGTCAGACGTCACACTCAGGCTGCTGAGAATCGACCAGCACAACAAGAACCAGGAGGATAAATTACGTTTTTTATCTGTCACATTAAGTATTATAATATTTCTAGTCGTGGGCTCACTCTCATTTTCATGTTTGGATAAGTTTCTCGGCTGTTTGCTGACTCAGCGGAACGTGTACTGGATTTTTGCTCCTGAGTTCAAACTCATCACTGTCTGATGTGTCATACACTGTTGTGAAGAGGAGAGGACGACGCTGTGACGCTGACCTTTTTAAACTGGCTCCTTTGGTCAGAGAGTCTCAAACAACTTCCTTTTTTAACTCCAACCCCGACTGAAATCGATTCCAGCTCAGACAATCTGTGTGTTTCCATTGTGAAGCTTGTAACGCCATATAAAATAATAGAAAGCACTGGACGGTTCAAATTCAAATATGATGGCATCTCTCTCATTACTGCCGACATTTCAGTCAGTCATTTCAGAAACTAATAATATTAGGTTTTCTTGGCTCAACTGTTGAGTGTCTGTGGGATCAAACAACAGAATGAGGAGGCGTCTTTTCCCAACCTTCGTCTGAGGGGAGGCCACACTGTGTCCCGCTCTGAAAACCTCTGGTTCCTGGAGGACATTTCTACAAACAGCCGTGAGATTTAGACTCAACACAACAGATTATTTAAACGTCAGTGTTTGTTCGTCACCTAGTTGTAGAAAACCTGTAGGTTTAGTCGATGTCGTTCGTCCTGGTGCTTTTACTTGTCAACAAAACAGCATTTCATTCTTATAGTTGTTGAGATGAGATTTAAACAGAAGCTAAGAGGTTAAAATGAGAAAGGAAGAGTTTTTATTTATTGGTGCTGCTGCAGAAGAAAGACTGTCCCTGTGGCAGCAGCATCACCTTGTTGATCCTAATGCTGCATTTTAGCCTATTGGAGGTTTACAATGATGTTGTGCACTTACATGCAAATTACAGACAAAATCAGAGCGGGTCTGATTTGTCCGTCAGTGGCACTGAAATCAAAGCGAAAAAAGCATTTTTGTTTCCTGACCGGAGACAGTGTGAAAATCTCCCGTTAATGCCTTGTCTCGGCGGCCTCGGCCAGGCAGACTCATCCTGCAGTCGTGTCGTGTGGGAAACACTGAGTGCTCTTACATGCACACAGTAATCCATTAAGGACCTAATTGTAAATAATAGATTACAACTGAAGGCCGAGGAGGAAGTGCATGTAAGTATTTCTCAAGGTTTGTTTCCACAAAGTAGTGATTCCATGATTGAGAGAATATAAAACGTCGGTTAATTTCAGTCTTCATTTTCATGTCCGGCCGTTACGTTCGTGTGTGGAAACTAATCTGAGGTAACCATCAGAAGCAAAGTGAAGGTGTCAACTTCCAGATTGCTCCTGGATCAGTGCTTTTACTGGAGACTCAAACCAAACCCTGCCAGCCCGGCCCGGCTCAGCAGAGCCAATAAGCTCTAATGTGAAGATGTCCAAATAGTTCTGTCCATCCTCTGAAGTGTTTCTTCAGTGTCGAGGAAGGAGGCGTCGTTCTTCCCTGACACGACTGTGAAATGCTCAAATGCTCTTCTTCTCTTCAAGTCACGACGTACGTGTAGGGTTTGGAAATGTCCTGCTTCAGTCGTAGTATGAACAGTCACTGTGACAGTCGATCCTGAACACGCTGCTCCTGCATTTCACTGAGACTCTGATCCAGCTGTCTGGGAGACAGTTTTATGTCTTTGTTGTTTTTGTTTGAATGTTCCACAGTCAAACAAACTCCTCACCAGACTCCAGACCTCCTCTTCGCTCGTCCAGACTAAACAACAGAACAACCCCGATTCCCTCTTGACGGCATCGGAGCTTATGCTGCGTTCATGTCATGTCAGATTCACCGTGAATAACAAATGCAGCAGAAGGAAGGAAGGAAACTGTAGTTAAAGCTGATGATCTTATAGAATCTGATGCTCGTTGCTGGAGATGAAATCAGCTGACAGGATGTGAAGTCGTTCAAATGAGCTTCAACATCTACAGCAGCAAGATGACTCAGACACATTAATGCAGCAGGAAGATGAATCCAGAAACATCAGATGGAACAGGAAGCGTTTTACTGCACAGTAACCAGCTCGGCACTGATCTGACATGAACGCAGTGTTACTCACATTTCAAATAGCTGAAAGGTCAAAGAAGGCAGGGAGGAGGCTGGAGGCTGGACGACACGCTGGACAGCATTTAGCATTTAGCACCGACTCAGAAACCAAATGAGAAACATGTGATCACACATGTGTCTGCAGTTGTTCCATTGTTGAATGTCTTGTGTAAACTGTAACGGCGTTTGAAACATGAAGCTTTTATTTCTCTTCAAAAAGGTGCTGACTTGTCGATACTGGTAGCTGACGACAAACGTCACAACGACGAAATGCATTTACAGACTTCTTTCTTTTCCTTCTTTTGTTTTTGCAGATTTTTTTGTAAACTGACTTTTCTTATGAAACAGATTATTTAAAGCAGTTTTGAGGTCAAATGCTGTATGAAAGAAAAAAGATTTATAAAATCATTTTCCAAGGCGCTTTAAAAACAAACAAAAATGGTTGTGTGTATATAACTGTGTTTTTTAACGGTGTTGTTGCAAGCACTACTTTAAACTCACTGCTCTTTCAAACTCTCTCTCCAGCACTGAAAGTAGTCTTGTAGAAAAAAAAAGCATTTTATGACTCCGTGTTGTGTGAATATTGTTCCCAAGAGTTGTGTTTTATCTTTATGTCATGTTTGAAGACACTTTAGCTCAAAACAAAACGGTGCCATAAAGGTAAGTCGGGCCTGTCCATCCTTCAGTTTGTGATATCTCAAAACACTTTGCAGAAAAATCGAAAATCTTTTCCTGATCTTTTAGTATCTTAAAATTCACTTTGTCCACCAGACAACATTTAAAAGTGACTGTTAATTGTTTTGTACTTTCATTGTGTTTTCAGCCATTTTGTCAAAGTTGGAGTCAACTTTGGAACCAAACTCTCCGTTTTGTCGTGGTTCATTTTTTAAGGCACACAGACTTTATTTTGCTACTTTTATCACTGAAGGTCGTAGCTGTATGTAAACTCAACTTTTTAAAATGCAGTTTGTCTTCGAGCCGTGTGTTGAAATGTGCTCTTGGATCCTGGAAATAAAGGATTTTGTGCAATCACGCTGAATGGCCTCCTCTCTTCTTTGCCATCGTGTTAACGTCTCCTGTCTTTTCAGAGCCAGACCTCGGTCCCCCGCCCACCTCAGCATCACCTGACCTGCTCACCTGCCCGCCCAGCTGTTCCCATCCCCCAGCCCAGCCTTCAGGCCACGCACAGAGTAGCCAGCCAGACAAACTCTCACAGTCATGACAGGAAGGTTAGGTAAGAAATTCTCAGACAAAACATGTATCGATATATGAATTTTAACCAAACTGTCCAACATATATGTAATTACTGGGACAGTTTATTTGAGGCTGTCAGGCTTCTATGTGATGGAGACACTGTTTTGAAATGACCTTAAATCTTTGGCATTTCCTGAATGCAAATTCTTGTTATTCCTCAGCTGATGGGTCTGTGACAAGCTCCTGTAAAAACACGTGCCTCTATCAGTAATCAGGACAAGTGATTCCAACACAACACAGAACAAGAGAAAAGAATGATAGGAACAGTCATAAAAAAAAATATAATAATAATAATCACACATACATGAAAACATATTAGTTGCTGTGCCCACTGAGGTGAAATCCACCCTGAGCTGCATCCTGGGACCTCAGAGATGTTAAAAACTGAAGTGACGCACGCCACCAACAACCTGAGGATGCTTTTAGCTGCTGCCACTGAACTGTACCGCTACACACACACACACACACACACACACACACACACACAGCAGTATTTTCCATTTCCACACCTCCGTTCTTTCGCTTTTTGCACCAGCAGATGTGTGAAGTCGCGCCCGGCCAAAAGCAAACAAACACACACTGATACCAGAGGCGATCCACGAGGACTGAAACGACTCTGACTGACCCACAGCAGAGATGAAACACTGAGTATGAAGGGTAGTAAAGTATGAAATCTCTCCTAAAAATTGTTCTTCAACCACATTTTGATCTCGAGGCTTTAGTTACTTTACAATGTGGGAACGTGGATATTTCACAATGCAACGAAAAGAGCCGTCAGGAGGGACTGGCTGTGCTGAAAATCAAACCTCCCTCATCCCCCTGGGCTCAGAGAAAAAGAGGTCAAAGAGGATCCATTTTGTTTTCTTTGTTCACCTCTTCAGCTCCAGCTCTCCTTCATGTGAAGAGAGTTACCTGTAATGTATCAGCTCAGGCTCAGATTTCTCTTCTCATCCTCTCTCAGAAAACGATTTTAAGAATAAAAGCCTGACTGTGAAGGTTTTTAAAGGACAAATTTCAGCAGCCAGAAATCTGCACATGAAGACTTCCTGCTCTCCCGAGTGCAGAGCGCTGTCTGCTGCCGACTGTACATCTTTAATGACCCGCCCCGAATCATTTATGAGAGTTTTTCTTCTCCCGCAGTCTTCAGCCGGTTAACTTTGACCGCTTGTGACGTGATCAATCATCCAAGCAAGATGTTGTGTGTCCCACTTTAGCTTCCTGGAGCCGCTGCGTCACACAGCCCGCCGCCGCAGGCCGCCGGCAGCACGGCCCTCTGGGAGAGCGCCGGCCTCACGGAGAGCGGCGGAGCAGCGGCCCAGAGCAAGGATGTTGTTGTTGTGTTGGTCATTGAGATAATTCACCACATTACAACCACGAGGAAGCCTCTGTGTTTCCTGTGTGTTAATAACAGCGCTGCAGCCACTGTGACACCATGAGCCAGAAACAGGCTGGAAACAGGAGACCTGAACCAGATCCTGCACTGAGAGCTCCTTTCATCCGTCCTGTTATGTTTGTATTGTGAAGTGTTTGTGAAGGAGCACTAAGTCCTTTTTATCTCCCAACTCTGATTCAACTGATTCAACACTTCTTGGACTGTACTGACACCTATTGGTGTCATGAGATGGTTCAATACTTCTGCCACTGTGTTCAGGGCTGCATTGGCCCTTGCCATTGAGAAATATAGTAAATTGTAGTTTTTGAAAGTAAGTTCCACAGTTTTATAGAAACAAATGCAGATGTTAAATACAAAAAGTCTATGTGTGTAAAAAATCAAATATTAAGCCACTAAACAAGTTTTTGTAAAATCTCATCTGTAGAATAAAGAATCCAACCAAAGCTGATTTTTAGTTTTATAATCAAACTAAATTTTGTTTCATGTCCTGTTTGAATTTCTGAAAAACTGCCACTGCTGAAACCAGGTGGCTTTTTCTCCACTCGAGGGTCTTTGATGTCCAGTGATAGGTTCTGGTGTCCAGGTGATCAGAGCTCACCTGTCAGGTAAACACAGCTCGTCTTGTTCTTTCACTGTCATGTTGGTCAGCTTCACCTGTGAGTCACGTTTACACTGACTGTGGGTCCCGGGCACAGTAACCTGCTGTATATTGACTGTCCGATATTAACCCCCTCGATCAGGGGTCCCTGCAGCTGAGCGTCGCTCCTGCTGCGTCGACAGGACATGAAATATTCAGCGACCATCTCGAACCACTCAGGTCTTTTCCCTGATGGAAGATGTGGACAGTGGGGGCGAGTGCACAGCTCCTGACCTGCTTTCAGACCAGGCAGAGCTGTGTGCTTCCTGATCCGATTTGTCAATTGAAGTGGGAAACATTTTCTGCAAAAATTCTTGAACTTAACAAGAAGAAAATTCTGATATTTCCTCCCAATAATCTCCTGGAGTGACTTCCTTATGTGTGGCTGATAGAGGTGTAAATCTAAATGTGACCCTCGAACCTCTGAAGCTCAGATCGATTCCCACAGATTTTTCTGTCTGTTTCTATTCATTTATTTTTCATCTATATGCAGAGCTGCTGCAGGAAACATTGATCCCTCTCTCTCTCTCTCAGCACACACCCTGTCTCCACCCGCCGGCCTGTCACTGTGCATTACCTCCAGCCCAACACACAGATCCTCCTGCACTTCCTCTGCTCAGCTTCCTGCATGAAGGTAAAACACTCCACTGACAAAAACCACAGGAAAAGGCAACAATAAATAATGAACACCACTGTTAGCAATTTACTGTTTTACACACGAGACATGTGTCAAGACATGGAAATCAGACACTGAGAACAAAGATTCAAGGTTAGAAAATAGTAAGTTAGATTAATAGTCAAATCTGTCTGTTTTGCTCACCTTCGATCTCGGTTCATTTATCACCGTCCAGTGAGGCGCAGACGGCCGGGCAGAGCGCAGGGTAGCTGCTGTCATAAAGCTTTAAACAGAGAGCTAATGGCCGGTGTTAACAGGCAGGGAGGCTTTTAGGGAGGAAACACCCCCACACACAGCCTGCACCTCCACCATCACTGTAACCCACATCTGACTCTGCTTGATTAAAGACACATCCACACACACACTCATTCTTTCAGTGCCCTTATTCAGCATTAAAAGCAGGATCTAAATGTTTAATAAGTGGTTTATAATACACCATCTTGTAGTTGTGTGTTGCCATGACAACAGTATTGTAGTACTGTCTCTTCTTCTATCTGCTTACAGCTACAGTATAGTGATAGTGATGAGCTGCGATGAGAAAGGTTCGTCTCTCATGTAAAGGTCTCACCTTCACGAATCCACCTGCCCTCACTGTAAATTCACTCACTCATTTGGTTTGTGTGATTGGAGTCAGCGTGAGAGGGTGATGTCGACCAATCAAGCAGCGAAGGCTTCTCTTGTGTCCTCCCAGCAGGTTCTTCACAGCGAGTCATTGTGTTTGTTTAGAAAAGGTCTTTTCTCTGCGGGGGGTCAGGAGGTCGGCTGCTGTTATTGGCTGTTCAGACTCAGTTAGAAATTTCACGCTGATACTTCGAAGACTTTGCATGTGTAGAAATGTAAAGGATGATTTTCACTCGTCGTTCTCTTTTTTGGTCAATGTGCAGCTGCAGAGTATAAACCACACACAGACAAACCACAGTTCACTTCTGCAATAGATAATCAATCAAAGTGCATCACGTCCATCAGACGTGAGTCCAGGTTTAATAACAGGACAGTATTGACCCAGAAACAGAGTGTTTCCTAAAACCTGGTTCAGTCAATGCAGGTGGTCCAAGTCGACGTGTAGCAAGTTTAAAGGTCAGAGACCCTCCAGAGGGTGTGTGTGTGTGTGTGTGTGTGTGTGTGTGTGTGTGTGTGTGTGTGTGTGTGTGTGTGTGTGTGCGTGTGTGTGTGTGTGTGTGCGTGTGTGTGTGTGTGTGTGTGTTTGTGTGTGTGTGTGTGCGTGTTTGTGTGTTTGTGTGTTTGTGTGCGTGTTTGTGTGTGTGTGTGTGTCTGTGTGTGTACCTGCAGGACGCGGCTGCTGAATGTCCTGACCTTTACTGAGTGTCGGTGCTCGGCCTGCAGACTGCGACCTCAGCGTGACGCTCAGGTCAAACCACCACAGAGTTTCTGAGTGGATCACAGCTTTGATTGACGCCCAACACACACAAACACAAACGTCACACCGTTAATTATCCGTCTCTAACTCACTGAAGGACTCTGAAGACATGAAAGCTCTCAGAAAGGTTTTGGACATTTGATGCCTTTCGTGTCCAGGTGAGACTTTTGTCTCAGCTCAGTCTGTCCCTGATGTGACACAATCAGCTGGATCGCTTCATAAAAAGAGCTCACAAACAAACTGAGTCTGGAGAACAGTGATGGAAACACGACCGTTGCTCTCGATACAATCTGAGACAAACTCCTTGTTTTCATTGAGTGTAAACAGCTGCAGACTGAGGAGTCTCTTTACTTTGGATTTTGTTTCTGTGTTTTCTCTGCGTGTGAAGCTTCACTGAGCAGCTTCACCTGCACGCTCTGACCTTTAACCCCCGCCTTCAAACACACACAGGCACGTGTGTGTTGTTGGTGCCATAGCTGCCGTTACCTCGTCCTCCATGTCAATATGCCAGAACAGGTTGCATCAGCGCGTTTGTTTTGTCGACCCTGGCAGATGAGGCGGGTGGAGAGGTCGTCAAATATTGATGCCAGGAGCAGAAAAGTTTACTTACATCTGTGAGCTCTGGTTTCTATATCAGTTCACATGAACCTGATGGGAATTTGTGGTTAAAAATTGGTCAAAACCAAAACAATGATCCTCCAATGAGTTGACAGATTTCAATCATTTTTCCATTTTAGTGGATTAGATTCTTGTTTTGTTGAAATTAACAGTGCTGGTTTTTTATGGATGTAATATAATTGAGCCAAGATCATACATGAATCCAGTGTTCAGGTTTTGTTGTCATGAGGAAACAATCAGAAATCTAAGCAGTGAAATTTTTAACACAAGGACAGTTTATGAAGAGCTGTGACTGAGATCTTCATCCTGCAGCTTCATGACTCTCATTCATGAATGTTTGAGTGAACAGAGCCCTTCACCAACAGGTGAGCTCGCTGATACAACAGAATCCTTCCATGCAGTTCAGAGGACAGAATTTTTTCGCCGCTCGTTGTTTGTTGTGTTGACTTTGATATGATGATGTTGAATAATTCAGAGTATTTTCGGCGTCCTGCTGCTGGTTTTTTCAGTTGTTCCAGGAAGCTGCTGAAGCTCACAGACCTGCCTGACCTAAAAGCTCTGACATCTCAAGGGGCGATCGCACACTGAGCTGCCAAAAATACTCTGTGTGTGTGTGTCCTCCAGACCGGAGAGCAGAAACACAGCCTCGACCTAGATACTGAAGAAACAACCAGAGCAGGGTTCGAGGGGACGAGGAGGACGGGAGGGGGACAGAACCTGAGGAGACACATCAAAGATGAGACAGGAGAGGAAAGAAGAGAAGAAGAAGGAGGAGAGAGAGAAAAGAAAGAGGATAAAAAGGAAGGTGGAGAACAAAGAAAAGACAAGAAGGGGGACAGTGAGGACAAGAGAAGAGTGAGAGATGGGACAGGAAGCAAAAGTGAGAAGAAGATGAAGTGGGAGAGAAGAAGGACAGATGAAAGGATGATAAGAAGAAGAGGAAGAAGAAGAGGGGACAGTAGAGGAAAAGATGGTGTTGGTGTGTAGGTCACGACCTCCTCCTGTTGGTCTGATGGATCCACACTGACAACCAGAGACCACTGGAGACTCTGTGTGTGTGTGTGTGTGTGTGTGTGTGTGTGTGTGTGTGTGTGTGTGTGTGTTCAAGTTCAGTCTCACTCAAACACACACACACACTTTTCCCAGTTTCCCTGGAGGTGTTTGCTTTATCGACTGTGGCTTCATCTGGAAACACACACATGCAAAGGTCAGAGGTCAAACAGGAAGTACTTTGCCTGTACAGATGGCAGGTTTTTCATCCATCACAGTGTGAACGGTCTGGAGCAGTATTCATACATGCAGTAATAGTAGCTTTCATCATAATTGTACTGTAGTAGTACTGGGTACACTGGCAGTAGCAGTATTCTTGCAGCTGAAGTTGCAGTAGTAGCAGTACAACAGAGTAATTGTTGCAGTATTTATAGTAGTTTTTAGTAGATATAGTAGCATTAGTAGTATCAGTAGTAGCAGCAGTGCTTCATCGATTACTCTCTGCAGCAGGATTGTAGTAGTCATTGTAGTACTACTGCAGTACTTGTACTCTCAAACAGACTTTGCAGAATAGGCATCACTACAACAACGTGATGAATTTAAATGAAGTGAAGTCGAGCTCAACATTAATTATGATTAAGATAAAGTGATGTTGATAACAGCGCTGACACTCACAGTGATGAGGATGAAGACGATGATGATGACAGCGGTGATGATGTTTATTCAAAGGAATTGGTTCACACTCAGTCAGGAGTCTTTATCACAGTGATTCACGTGATGGAGTCCCAAGCCAGTTTGTACCAGATGTATAGAAGTTAACATACAAACAGAATTGAAATTCAAAGATCTGAGTTCAGTTCACACAATCTGCCTGGTAAGAGCAGCAGTAATTAGCCATCACATGCAAAACCTGACGGTGTAACTCCGCCCTGCTCGTCCCCTGACTGCCTGTCAGATGTGAGGACCTGATTGAGGACTGGACGGCGGCAGGGACAATCTGTTCCAGCCGACCCGCTCCTCGTTTCTCTGACCTCTGTGACCTCTCGGAGGCTCTTCCTGTCGCCGAGTCGGAGCTGCCATGTTGGATCTGAGGAGCGGTGTGAACGAGCCGCCACGCTGCACCGCTGCTGTCGCATTCATTAACACCTCCATCCGTCACACACACACACACACACACACACACTGTATGGGTTTGTACACACAGCTCCAGAGTCCCTGCTCACTGTCCTGCTCTGTGAGCAGCTTCATGGCGTCTCTGATTCTGTCACTACTCTTTCTGTAAACACATGTGAATTGGCTTCACTGCTCAGAGGTGTGAGTGACAGAGTGGGATGATTGACAGCTGATGGATGACTCTCGTAGTGAGTCAGGTTTCATTGTGCAACGTCTCATGCTAGAGCTTGGAAATAAATAGAAACAACGTCTGAACCTGGAACCAACTCCAGCTCCTCAGAAAAGTTAGACTCAAACCAGTGCAGCGATTTGGTTTTGATTTATTTTAACATATTTTACTGTAACAGTAATTTAGCATAAAAAAATAATGTAGAATAGAATACAAGAATAGAACCTCTGCTCATAGCACCTCTGACCTCTGTGTCTTCAATGGTCACTACAGCCTGGAGCACTGTTAAAGTACTGTAACCACTACTTCTACTAGTACACTGATACTTCATCCGTCCCTGTTCATTTCAGACAGGCCTGTTTCGCCCCCTGCTGCCGGCTCTGAGTACTGTACCCGGGTCAGACTGATGACGTCACAGCCACCTCACCTGCTCACAGCCTGGTGTCAGGTGAGACAAACTGATCAGTGTGGCATCTATTGATCTTTGATTGAACAGGAAGCCAGATCAACCGAAGCTGCGCTGGTTGACATTTAAATCAGATTTCACATAACACAGATAAAATAACCAACTGAAAATGTTCCTAAACCCAGGAATTATCTTATAGTGAGAGGATTCAGGGCTGGAAAGAAGCTGCATACATTTACTCAAATACTGAACATTTATATGAAATAGTATATAATAATACAGCTCTCTCAAAGGGACCATTCTGCCCAACAAGTACTTTTACTTTAATACTTTAAGTACATTTTGCTTTTAATGTGAAATCTTTAATATGATCTCTCTTTTACATTAATGTATTATTTCATTTCAGGTTTTATTATCATTTATTTTTCACTTACTTTTAACTCAATTTGAAAGAAAGTAAAGATGAAGAGAATATATATATTAATACGATATGTTATACTATACATTGAGAATAATTCATGTTTCAAAACGAAGTATGAGGATTTTTCAAGTTTCTGTTTAAATTAAAATGCTTTTATAGCAAATGTTTAAACATAAACACTTTTTTAATTAAATTCTGCAACTGAAAAAACTAACTAAGTGGATACAGGAAGAACAATGATGGTAAATATAAAAAACAACAATGACTGAATAATGAATGAGGGAAGCAGATGAAGCAGTGAAAGTGAGAGTGGGACTTTAATGTTGCAGCAGCAGAACATGGAGGTAATCCTCGTCCACAGGGATTAACGATTAGCGTCTTCATTGAGACTGAAGCAGCTTTCATGTGCTTCACTGTTTCTGTCTCACTGTAATCCTCCTGCTCTGTGATCGTCTCACACAACAGCACACGCTCCGTCTGTGTACTGTGTACGCTGTGTACACATATATATGCAGTATTTCACAAACCAATGCAAGTAGTAAAAACAAAGAATCAAAGTACTGAAAATGTGAAACAAGATCCTTTTACAACAAGTGATGATCACATGAAACAACAGAGCTACAGTAGATGAAGTAGAAAAGTGGTCTGATATCTTCAGCAGTACAACTGTAGTTGTATTATAAGTACTAGTAATAGAAGAAGTAGAGGGAGCACCAGAGGAAGTACAGATGGTTTTAGTGGAAGCAGAGGAGTAAATGTAGCAGAAGGAGTAGTGGAAGTATTAATAGTACAGATGATTGTCGTAGTTGTAAAGGTAGTAGAGGTACTTGTATTGTGTGAAAGGATGTCGAAGAGAACTACCAGTAGTAGTAGTATTAGTAGTGGTAGTAGCAGCACAGGTGGTAGCAGTAGGACAGCAGTAGCACTAGAAGTAGTGATAACTGTTGTACAACTAGCAGGAGGAGTAGTAGAGGTATTGTAGTAGTAATATTAATAGTGTACTCAATAGTAGTAGTTGTAGTGGTTGTAATAGCAGTAGAGATAATTGTGTAAGTACTAGTAGAAGTAGAAGAGCAGTACCAGTAGTAGTAATTGTAGCAGTAGTACCGGCACAGGTGGTAGAGTAGTACAAGAGTGTACTCATTGTACCAGACCGAGAAGTACAGGTGGTAGTAGTTCAGCTAACTGAGATCACAGAAAACTCCCACAGCTGATTTCAGCCAAAAGCAGAGTATAACGTTTGCAGTAATCAAGTTAAGTGAACAGAGGGAGGTAACTGAAGTCGTTTCCAGCTGCTGTTATTGTGCAGCACAATTATCCAGGTCGAGTCAAAGGCCGCAGCGAAACTGGATCCGTGCAGACACCCAATATCTGTGAGAGGAAGCCCTACTGTACCATCAGTGCCGAGTCTGGACAAAGTGAGCGCCTCAGAGGAGCCAGCTGCTCGTTCACAGTGACCAACATCCTGCATGAGCTCCACTGAAATGTGACTGATGATCAGTGTTAATGTTGGCTCTCACATAAGCAGAAGAGAACTGAGCACGAGCAGTGATGATCCACAGAACAGACAGTCTGCTGGTGATGCCTCTGCACTTTTACATAACACTGAGTATTGTTACATGATACTAATGGTACTTTTACTCAGCAACTTTTCCTGAAAATGTGAACCAGGCCAATGTTGACACCAACAGGTTGGACTCGGCTCAACAGAATTCAGGTTAAAGAGCTTCAGTACAAACTTGGCTACAAGCTCTGACTCCTCAATTAATGGAGGTGGACGGCGGCGGCGGCGGCGGCAGAGAGTGGTTTATCTGCGCCGGGGATTTGGACGGTATTAGTGTAATCTTGCTCTCTGTGACCAACAGGTCCGGTCATCATCTATCCAATACATCCCGCTTCATCCTACACAGGAGAGGAAACGATGTCACATCTGGGCTGCAGCTCGCCTCCGATATCTGCCGGCGTCAGAGCCTTTTACTGACACTTTGATTTCAAACTGTTTCTGCGAAGCGAAGGCGTCTTTTTGGTTTTCCTCAGGTTTTCTAACTGACACCTTTTTCTTCCTCAGCTGTTTGTTTTCCTTAACCCACCATCATCACAAAAAAAGAGCAGCTCCTGACCTCTGACCTCTGATTTTGGACGAGTGTCATGTTGTCAGATTGAGGAACTGTTTCGGTCCTGTTGTGACACAGGCGTCAGCAAATCCTGAATGTAGCTTCCATTTTTTAATCATCCGTACATTTCTCTAGTTTTTTTTCTTTGTCGAAGTCAAAACAAAAATCTACAAAGTGACAAAACCTTATATGTAAGAGACAGAAAGTTCTCTCTAAGCAAAGAGAGAAGTCACATTAAAAGCCATGAATTTGTCTCAAACTCAGAGAAAATCCATAATAATATTCATAAGTTAACAGAAATAGATCAAACTGTAAATACATATGATTCCATGGTTGATACTTTCCATGTTTATTTCCAGGTGTAGTTTCATGAAGAACTTTTTTTTTAAAAAACCTTTCCAACCGCAGAAACTCATCCAGATCAAAACAATATCACACTGTGAAAAACTTTGTTGATCAAACATCTAAACCTGTAAATAAACCTGGAGATAAACACTCTCCGCCTGCAATCACTCAAATCTGTCCAGACCTTCTAATTCTCAGCTCTGTGGCCCAGTTTGCCTTCAATCTCTTAAAGCTGCCTCAGCCCTGATGACCCCCTCCCACAACCACGGCGCTGCCTGGTGAATAATTGACGAGTGCTCCCCCTCCTCCCCTCCCCTCTCCCCCCCCTCCTCTCCTCTCCTCTCCTCCCTCTGTCTCTTTCCATCTCTCTGTCTTTGTGGTGTCGCTCGTCGGCTTCTCCGGGCCGTGACAACCCGCCCTCCCTCGCCTGCCTCATGTCCAGTTTCCACCTGCTGCCGGCTGCACGTCCACGGCTGTCAGCGGGTGACACAGACGGAAACACTGGAGCAGCTGCGGGTAAGACAACACCTCCAACATGACAGCGGCAGAGGAGCATTTTCAGAGCTTTTACAGGAAGTCAGAGAGGGAGACGGCAGCTTGTTGACTGTTCTTTAAATTTCTCTCTGTTTTCTGCTTTAGAGATTTTGTGAAAGACAAGAGATCAGGAATATTAGAAACTTTAATCAGAGCAAAGAGACGACAAGAAAAATAATTAAAGCTTTTATTTCACTGGGTTTATTGATGTTTCCAGCTGAGGCCGGTTTGAACCTCACAGGCAGTGGAACAGGTTTTTATGACCTGGACCCTGATGGAGACCCTGCGAGTCTGCAGCCTGTTTGCTTTTCAAACTGTATTCAGGAGATATTCTCCCTCCGTCCTCTGACAAAGAGCGTCTCAAAAAGAAGAAAAACTTGGAACTAATTCAGCTCCTCTTTTCATGATTCTTGGATCCCATCAGGACCCGTGTTCGGTTCCACTGGAAACCTTTTGATGTTGTTGCTGTTGTTGAGAGTCGTAGCAGAGATACAGACAGGAAATGTGAGGATGTGTGTTCTTAGCGCTCGTGTTACACTGTTGTGCTTTAATGGTTCTGCTCAGGACTTCTATGATGGGCTGGAGGAATGTGCAGAGATCCAACATGTAGAGCTAAATGAGGCTGAAACACCTGCTCTGCTTTTGGTCTGAGAGGCGAGAAAATTAATGAATTCTGCAAAGCTGATGTGCTGTGATGTGGAAACTCTATTGTTTGGTGAGATTTGGAGGTTTAGCTCATCAGCACGGTGCAGCCACATCGAGAGCATCTGGAGTCTGTGAGCACATTTCACTGACGTGTTTGTGTCCTTCACAGAGCCGAGCAGCCATGAAGGACTTCCTGTTCCTCCTCCTGCTGACGGCCGAGGCCTCCAGGTCCGGCGGCAGCAGGTGCGAGCCGGGCTGTGACTGTCGAGGAGATCTCAAGTTCACCATCTGCTCCCGGGCGCTCTTCACCAAGCTGCCCGCCAGAGTCCCCCCCACCACCGAGCTCCTGGACCTGTCCGACAACAACATCTCCGTCATCCCCGAGCACTCCTTCAGCAAAAACCGCAAGCTCCGAGTCCTGCTGCTGCAGAACAACAACATCAGCGTGGTGGAGGACGCCGGCTTCTCCCAGCTGGAGTTCCTGCAGAAGCTGGACCTGAGCTGGAACCGGATCTCCACCCTGAGCGAAGGCTTCTCCGTGGGCCTGGCCTTCCTGCGGGAGCTGCAGCTGGCACACAACTGCCTGAGCAGCGTGGACAGCCGGAGCTTCCTGCACCTGGACGGCCTGCAGAGGCTGAACCTGAGCAGCAACAACATCCGCACCATCCAGGTCCGCTCCTTCTCCTCCATGAGCTCCCTGCGGCAGCTGCACCTGCAGGACAACCAGCTGACGTCTCTGAGGAGCGGCATCTTCTCCATGCTGCGCTCCCTGGAGGTCCTCAACCTGGCCGCAAACCACATCAGCGAGACGGAGACGGGCGTCTTCAAGCCGCTCACCAGCATGACGCTACTCAACCTGGCCAACAACCGCATGTCCACCGTCTACTTCAAGACCTTCCTCAGCATCCACACCTACAGCACCCACATCCTGCTGGAGGGGAACCCCTGGAACTGCGACTGCGACCTGCAGAGGGTTTTCCGGAAGCTGCGCAGCATCCAGAGGCTCTTCCTGGACGACTACTACAACCTGACCTGCAAGGAGCCGGCCGTCCTGGAGGACTACCTGCTGATGGACGTGGACACGGAGCTGTGCCTGGCCGAGACCGTCACCGTGCTCATCATCACAGTCACCGTGGTGACCACCGTGCTGGCCGCCATGTTGATGGGCGAAAGGAAGAGGAAGAAGAAGAAGAAGGGGAAGCACTGGACGCAGCAGGGGGAGCTCTCAGATGAGTCGGACTACTGAAGCACGGCTGAAACGCGTCACAGTTCAGCCTCTCTCTCTCTTTTTCCACACTCTCTATTTTCTGGCACATTAAACAAGATTGAAATGCAGCATTTTGACTTTCAGGCAACTGCTGCTTGTTGCCTCAGTCCAGTGGACATGCAGTATATTTATGGAGTTTTCCCCAAAACTTCACTGTTACATTGATTAAAAATGGTCTATTTTCTCATCTTAACTGTGTGACTGTTGAACTTATTTTTCTATCTGACTGGATGTGGTGCAGTAACAGCAGCAGTTGTGTTGCTGGTGTGAAAAACATTCAATGGGATGTTGTGACATTTTATTGTGTCTCATTGTCTCATTTAAGACAAACATTTGATTCCCAGAAAAAATACAACACAGAAACAAACAGCTTTCAACACGTCCACTGTTTTAATGTAAAATACAAGTCTACACTGCCCCCAGCTGGTGGACAGGTGTATCGCAGTGGGAAGCAATTGTGTCATTTGGTTTCATATTATTGAAAAAAAAATAGCATTAATTATACTTTTTATTTTTTATTTTGCTGCTACGAAACTGCAAGAGTCAATACTTCAATAGAATCTATGAAAGTTTCCAAATACCAAGATAACAGAAAATATTTTGATCTGTGTTGATGACAATTATGACATTAAATTCTGGAAGAAAGATGAAATCGTGTAACAATGATTTATTCTCCCAAAACATAACCTGTAAGTGTTGAGGTGTTCTGTATTATTAATAAGTGATAATGCCATAATGATAAACATTAGTGTTCTGATAGTTGCTGTCATATCCCCATCATCACACTGCAGTAACACCTGATCCACCTGAGCTCCTCAGCAGTTTCATGTTGTTTGTTCAAAGTCAGTTTCAAATGAATTACTGGAAGGTTTTTTTGTGGGATGAGCAGAAATTTCCCCTTTAATTGAGACACTGGAGATTTGAGGTGGAGTCGTTCTGCTCCTAGACCAGAATTTAGGACTACAGGGGACCGGATATGGACAAAATAAAAGCACAAATTGTCTGTTTAAAACAAATTTACATTGAAGAAGTGAATTTGATCATCTGTTCTCGTCACCAACACCTGCTAAACAAATATACCAAATACAAGTGTAATCAGATTTCTTTTTTTATTGCCCTTAATCCGTTTTCTATCATATGAAACAAAACCTACAAATCATTAAATCTTACGTTTGAGAAACTGGAACTACTAATATTTAATTAAACTCATTATATTGTTTTGTGATGCCACATGATAAGTAATCCAATTAAACAGATGTAATCAGATTCTCTAATCAATTTCACCTAATTCAATTTACTATGATATCTGACAAACTGGAACCAATATTTTTTTCCCTGTGAGTTGATTTGAACTAATAAATAATGCTTTTTATAAAAACAAGTTCATTACATTGTTTTGAGGAACTAGATGATAAATAATACAGATGTTTTGGTTAAATCTGAGTTTTCAAACCGACAAAAAAAACGTCCAGTGGTATTAAAATAAACAGGCTTTTATTCTGGAGGGGTGGGCCGGAAGCGGGGCGTCAATTATGGCGGACTTGACGTTTGAGAGTCGAACAGGTGAAGCTCCGGTTTGACGACCTGCTGTTGTTCTCAATACAAAGAGAGAAGAGCCGGAGAAACACTTTGAATCCACTGGAGGAGAAAAACACCAACATGAGCCGCTGAATTTAACATTAACCTGAAATTAAAGTCGATAATTCTGATGTTAAAATGTCGCGTCGGGGAGAGAAATTGAGCGGAAACTGCGCAGTCACAGTTTAATGGGAGCGGTGACCTGAGCAGGTAAGAGAAGCTGCTGATTCAGCTTTAAAGTCTCACTTTGTATATGTTAAAAACAGCCTCATTCAAATTACAACGTTAAAGCTTCAACATTAAAGTGATTTCCTGCTTTTTCAAACGCGTTTCTTTGTTTATAAAACGACTCAATGTCCTTTAGCTCATCTGCCAATTTCTCCGTTAAACTGTATTGAGTTTCTTTTGTTTTGCGGCTAAATTAAATTAGCTTGATTCAAGAGCGCGAACACTTCCGCATCAGACCGTCAGAGATGCTAGGACCGGGTTCAAAAGGGGGTCCGAGGACCTCAGGGGGTCGCTGGAGGTCCACCCATCCGGACGGCTTTTTATTGATTGTTTAATTGATTGCTTATCAGAATCTGCATTGATCACTGCTGCCTCAATGATCTGGGACCTCATGCTTCAACACCGGGGCACAAACTGGGATCTGGGACCTCAAGATGTCTCCTCAGGGTCCACATGTTTGAACCTTTTTATTCTGCATCCAGACCACATGAGACCAGGTCTAGATCTGGACATCTAGACTTGGACTTGTTAGACCTTTTTGTGTAAGCTTTATTGTATTTGTGGGGGATTTTTTTTTTTTTTTTGCTTTTATTCAAAAAGTAAAGGTTTCACAAAAATAAATAGTGTTAAGGTTTTTGATATGAGACGTAAAAATGTATGATACAATCTGCCAGAATGTGAAATGTTGTCTGTGTGTCTTTCTCTTATTTCACAGTTCTGTTTAGGATGATAAACATCTGGAACATCCATTACTCACATTTCTATCTAATATTATTACCTAAAAAACTGTCTGCAGTATTTAAAGCTCACAAGATGATCCTTTAAAGAGAGATTTATTAATATTAGTCTTGGCTGTTGGATTGATGCATTATTGATGTTGGAGAAAGAAACCCCATGTGAATCATCATGAGAGGATCCCAGGTCATAAATACAGATTTAAAGATCATGTTTGGTTTATTGCTGAACATAATGTTAGAATGGAATGTGCATCATTTGGTTGTTGAGTGCTGGTGCCTGCAGCCGCTCTCACCCTCATTTCCTTATCTTCCAGATATGGCAGCTGACGACAAGGTTGCCATCCTGACCGACGACGAGGAGGAGCAGAAGAGGAAGTATGTGTTGGCCGAGCCCTTCAACACGCTGTCGATGGAGCGGCAGGCAGATGTCTCTGCCACGCCAGCGCCCTCTTCAGACGCAGCGCCCGAGCAGCCGCCGGCCTCCGATCCTGACTCCATAGGCTGCTGCAGGAGGATGTGCCTCCGCATCAACAGCCACCTCCTCATCTCCAAAATCTTCTACTTCTTCTTCTACGCCGCCTACGGCTCGCTTCACCCTCTGCTGGCCGTCTACTACAAGCAGCTCGGCTTGTCGGCCAGCCGCAGCGGGCTCCTCGTCGGCATCCGCTACTTCATCGAGTTCTGCAGCGCCCCCTTCTGGGGTGTGGTAGCAGACCGCTTCAAGAAGGGGAAGGCCGTCCTGCTGTTTTCTGTCCTGTGCTGGTTGATGTTCAACTGTGGAATTGGCTTCGTCAAACCGGCTCAGATGAAGTGTGAGGAAAAAGGTGCTGGTTCACTGACGACGGTGGCGCCACTGATGACGACCCTCCCGAACAGTAACGTCACGCAGCCGAGCAACTCCACCAACCACACCAGGAGCCGCCGGAGTTTTCTAGAGCTCTCTGATCCCTCGTCACCTGGTCCTGAACTCATGGACTCTTATTTCAGTGAGCTCCACAGACACGAGAGAAGCATCGACACCAATGCAACTGTGGCTCCCTTCGTGCTGGCTAACGGCACCCAGCTCACGCCAAACACCACCCTCCAAACCACGACCACCACCTCCTCCACTCCAAGCAAAGCCAAGGAGTACCAGATCGTCCACAACAAGGACCAGGTGGAGACCATCTTCCTGCTCATCCTGCTCGTCATCATCGTGGGCGAGTTCTTCAGCGCTCCGGCCGTCACCATCGTGGACACCGTCACCCTGCAGTACCTGGGTAAAGCTCGGGACCGTTACGGCCTGCAGAGGATGTGGGGCTCGCTGGGCTGGGGTCTGGCCATGCTGCTGGTGGGCATCTGGATCGACCACACACACATCAAAGTGGCCATCGATGGCGTGGGCTGCGACCTGCCCGACTTCCACAACTACCAGATCGCCTTCATTGTGTTCGGTGTGCTGATGGGCTTGGCCCTGATCGTGGCCACGCAGTTTTACTTTGAAAAAGGTGCAGACTACCAGCGGGAGCTTCCAGAGGGGGTAGTGACGGAGTCAGACGAACCGAGAGCGTTACCCGAGTCCTCGGACCAGGCTCCCGTCGATCCTGACGCTGCTGAGGAGTTCCACTACAGCGATCTGCTGAAGCTCCTCTGCAGCGTGCGCTACAGCTCCGTCCTGTTCGTCGCCTGGTTCATGGGCTTCGGCTACGGCTTCGTCTTCACCTTCCTGTACTGGCACTTAGAGGACCTGAAGGGGACCACCACGCTGTTTGGGGTCTGCTCCGTCCTGAGCCACATCTCAGAGCTCGCCGCCTACTTCACCAGCCACAAGTTCATCGAGTTGGTCGGACACATCAGGTGAGACACACACCTGAGAGGGGATATTCATTTTAGCAAGTTCTGTCTTTAAATGTTGTGTTTTATCCAAAACCCTGAAACATTCAGTTTACAGTCAAATAAAACAGAGAAAAGCAGCAAATCATCACAGTTATTTAATCATTTTCTCTTCATTTATAAATAAAGCACATACTGTGTTTTTACTGGCTATATTTCATAAACAAATAATGTCCAAATATGGCCAACATCCTTTTTCAGACCTTCATGATGTCATGCAGAAAAATAGTTATTAATGGACAAACTGACCTGTTTTTGGTTATGTTGAATTAGATAAGTGTTAACATTAGCATGAAGAAAAAAATCTGTCAACTTCCTTATCTCCTGTGACCTGGTTTACCTCCAGTCCACCACACATGGGTCACAGTCAATAATCTTTTAGCATGAAGTGCTTCAGACTGAGGGTTAACTCCGTCCTCCTCTGCAGCAGTGAAGAGCGAAGCTCTGAGACAATGCTGTCATTGATGCTCTGGCTCTCTGTCGGAGCCGCCCGGGCTCGGACCTCGCAGGCCGCGGGGACATTTGAGAGCGTGGTGTTAGATTTCAGCTGCGAGGCCTCCAGGCCGCGGCTCTGCGGCTGCACAGGAAACACATGTCTCTGCCGTTGACTCTGAAACGACTCGTGAGTCAACAGCAGGCGAAGTTAAAGGAGCGTTTCTGAATGGATTTGAATCAATGGCTAACTGAAGACACCTGCTCCGCTGCTGCTGGCGTCTAAACGTCTGTGCTGCTGTTTGGGAGCCACTCTCAGATTTATTTTTAATTTTACTCAGGCTGGATGTTGAGTCTCCAATATCTACTTGTGATCTTTTCAGCTTTGTCTTTGTTTTATTTTTAGCAGCCTGAAAAGATAAAGATAGCTTCACAAGAAAAAGGCGAGTAGTAGAGACGAGTCTGGAATTTTTGCAGCAGACATTCGTCAGGTTTCTGTCCTGCTAATTATCTCGTGACCTTCAGATTAATCCTGCAGCTGCTCAAGTTCATCATTTTGAATTGTTTTCTCTCACAGCTCCTGATTCATATCATCACAAACACAAATGAGTTTTCATTCATCAAAATTGTCTCTACCACAAAAATGAAAGCAGCACTTGAGTCTATATATTTTCAGTGTATTCCTAAATAAAGTTTAGCCTAACTATTCCTTTAATATCTTTGTTTGTATTCGATCATTGTATTAGAGCCAAAAACCAGCTCTGCCTAATAGATCAGAGAATAATAACATCAAGCTGAGACCAGACACAGACACAAATATTGTCAGCTCGTCATTCTCCTGCAGGCTAATCTCACACTGTCTTCATGTTGTTCAGCGTGTGAAGTTGTGGCGCTCTGCTGAAAACACACTTCCTCCTTTACTGGAAACTCTGAGCCAGAGCCGAAACGTCTGAGCCGTCTTTATATAGATGAGAGGATGTTAATAAGTCACCTCATGCTGCAGGTGTGCCGTGTTTGTCATCAGTTTGAAGTGTTTCAGCCATGGAAAGATCATCTGTCGCCGCCTCACTGCTTTGAAACATTTTACATTGAATCCAAAATATCTAAAATAGTCCCCAACCAACGCTTCCTCGTGTTTGTTTTTTTGAAAATGAAACTATATATCAGTGAGGAGTTTTTAAAGATTTCAGTCCTCAGTCAGACAGGAAGTCAGAGACAGACTAACGCACCTGCTCTTATTCTCCAGTGTCTAAAATCCTACAAGTAGTTTTCAACATTTTACAAGTATTCTGATTATGAATCTGTTCCTATTTGATCATACAAACAATAACACGACGTCACGTGATGGTTTCTGCTGAACACATCAGTTTATCAACACGACATTAATCAGCAGTTATTATGAACATAGATGAATCATTGGTTTTAAAGGTTCCAGCTTCTGAATTTTGAGGATTCTGCTGCTTTTCTTTGTTTAAATATTTTTACAGACTGTTCATCCTACAGAAAACATTTAAATTTCATTTTAATTGCAGGACTGCATTAGTTTGAGCTAGTTTAGCTTGGGCGTAACCGATGAACTGATGACTGAGTTTATATGCATCAACAAATAAGCCAATGTTGCCCAATGAAACCTGCACTCTGATATATCAAGAGTTCGCATTATGAGCACTCCTTGTTTGAACTGGAATCCACAAGCTCACAGCTGTGTCTCGTGGGCAGCATCAGTGAGAGAGGCAGACAGGAGCCGAGCGACTAAATGACTGTCTGTTAACCATGAAGGTGAATGTAAGAGTGAAGAAATGTATGAAGCTCATTGGAAAACAATCTGCTGTGGAGTTAAATTATTCAGGTTTTCAGTGAGAGATCCTCTGCTGTCATTAAACCAGGCATCGGCTGACTCGTCTGTGTGTGTTCAGCAAACCGTCTTTAGATGAACAAACACTGAAGTAATCGTGTCTGGTGCTGAACAAATGAACATTTGAGGGTGTGTCTCGCTCAGATCAGGTTGTCTGCTCTGTCTTTGTCCTGCTCAGAGCGAAAACCTAATGAACTTGCCTCACGTGGACACAGAAGCTGAGCTGAAATGATGACAGTCAATCAGACTGGATTGTTATTTTCACTTCGTCAGCAGCTAACAGCCACTCAAAACCCCAGAAATAAATCCGGTGAATTCACCTTTAAGAGTTCAGATTTGTTTTGTCTCAAAAGTTTAATTTTATTTATTTTACTGTTTGTGTACAAGAATCTACTTTTTAATACATCACTGAACTTGCATATCCCCCCCCCCCCCCCCCCTCAGGGTGCTGTACATCGGCCTGGCCTGCAACACAGCTCGCTACCTGTACATCTCCTACCTGCAGAACGCCTGGACCGTCCTGCCCATGGAGGTCCTTCAAGGTAACGTGTGCTCAGAGAGGAGAGTCGGACTCTAGGACCCGGGGCCCCCGGGACAGGACAGGAACCAGGGTGTGTTTGTCTAACAGGAGGCTTATCAGACGGCCTCTTTCCTCCGACAGCCTGGTTCACTGCAGGCAGCGAAGCAGGATCTGCTGCTTAGTGGGAGTCGACCGGAGAACAACCACATGAACTTTGTTCTTGTGTGTTCCACATGTTAATGAAGTCAAACAGTGCAGTGAACAGCTGATGGATAGTTCAAACACCACGACATAACAAATTAGATTCTCAACAACACCTTTACTAGGTTTCGTGTGTTTCATATAGTTCAGCTTATTTTTTTTTTATCAAGAGCCACTTACAACAATGTCAGGGTTTTTCCAACACCAGAGAATATCACAACCTTTTTTTTTTTAACGATAAAAGGCATCGTACGTCTTCTTACTCAGTCAAACCTGGACACACAAACGCCATATTCATTTTTTAAATTACACTTTCTGAGGATAACATCATTTCTGTTCATCCTCATTAAACATGAATGACTATATTGGAAGTGTACGAGTTGAACATTGTCCAGTTTTCCAGCCAGTTTATGAGGGATGTTACGCTAAGCAAAGTTCATGCTTGTGTTTTGTTGCCTGTTTTGACTGTGAAGTCGACCAGTAAAACTGAGTGCGTTCAACTTCTGCTCATAACATCACTGCACAACAGAAAACATGAGGAAGAGCCTCGACCAGAGATTACATTTTTACTGCTGTTTACCTTGAGCACACAATGCGATAAGATGCTTTGAGAGGGCGTGGTGGTCATGTGACACGTCATGTTTCTGACTTCAGGCAGGAAGCTGAGCTGCTGGCAGAGTAACAGGGTCAGTGCAGGGCGGAGGTAAATCACTGGAATCTTAAAGGTGGAGACTAATATCAGAAATTTTATTCATGAGCATCACTGAAATTTGATTATGAAGAATCATGAACAAGATGCAGTTTGTACTGAGGACGTTTTATGGCTGGAACATTTCCAGCGCCCTCTGGTGGACAAACTGAGTAACTGTGTGGAAATGTGGTATTTTCCGTATCTGTGGCCTTTTCTCTCTCTCTTTCTCTCTCAAGAAATGAAAGAGAAGAACTACAGAGCACTTAACAAGTAAACATGAGACAAAGAACACACATGAAATATAAAGGAGATTTAAACAAAGCAGGGTTTAGGCTTGTTCATAATGCTCCCTCTGTTGAATCATATTTCACTTAGTGGTATGTTGTGATCTCAGTTTCAGTAACCCTGATAAATAAAGTGTGATTTTTACCACTGAATTTGGAGCCAAAACACTCGAATGTGGAGACTCTCAGCTGTTCTCTCAAAGACGTGAAATCTTACTTGAGGGCAAATCTGTCCACAACTGAAAAAATGCCAAGTGTAAAATTTGCTTGACAACATGACAGAGGTCTCTCCGTTTTCAAAAATTACAGCTGCAGATTTCAGCCTCTCCAGCTTTATATATGAGCAGTTTACAAAGACCCAACCGCAGCTGAGTGATTAGCTGATAGTACAAAATATCAAACCGTGTTCTTGGTGAGTGTGATACAGCTGTATCTGTCATCATTTCCACACAATTGTCTTTATTTCTCACAAACAACCTGTGTATTCATTATTTCCATCATCTGTCTCCAGTTTATGTTGAAACAGTCTGAGGGTAGTTCCAGATGTCCCTCTCCTCCAGCTGTGACCCATGTCTGTCCTTCATGTGTCCTCCAGGTGTGACCCACGCCTCGGTTTGGGCGGCCTGTATCTCCTTCCTGAGCGCCGCCGTGCCTCCGGCTCTGAGGACGTCGGCGCAGGGGATCCTGCAGGGCCTGCACCTCGGCCTGGGCCGCGGCTGTGGAGCCATGGTCGGGGGAGTGTTCGTCAACTACTTTGGTACGACCTGACGGCGAGATCAGACTCACACACAGGAGCTGAAGCTGTTGTTCAGCAGACTGAGTGTCAGAATGGATTATTCCAGCTTTGAATACATGAAGTCTTCCTGCTTATTCTGTTAGTTCTACTTCAAGATGTGAGTAATTCCCACACTGCCTCCAGTTCCACCTGGTGACGTCTCTGTGCTTTGCAGGAGCTGCAGCCACATTCCGAGGAATCGGCATGGCCTCACTCGTCATCCTCCTCATCTTCTCCTTCATCCAGTGTCTCACTGGAGAGACTGAGGGGAAAGGTGAGCTGCATCAAATATGGTGAAAGATGTGTGCAAACGATGCACAATAAGTGGACACTTCTAGGATTTTTTATAAGTAATGGAGTAAAAATAGGATCTATAAAGTCATTAAATAAAAACTGAACTGATTATAAATATGATTTGTGTTTGACGACTGATCCGACCAAACTAAACTGAACTAGAAACCAGCCTGTTTGTTTTATAACGTTTCCTCTCGCCTCGTCCTCCTCAGAGGACAAAATGCTGGCGGAGAACATCCCCGTCCCTTCCAGCCCGGTTCCCATCGCCACCATTGACCTGGTGCAGAGCCAGAACGCCATCAGTAGCCCCGCCCCGGCTCGTCAGCCCGTCGTGGCGCCCGTCAAGAAGACCAAACACCAGGAGGAGCAGGAGGACGTGGCCCGGCCAGCCTGGGTGGTCTCTGGCGCCCCCTGGGTCACCATCGCCTTCGCCATCGTCCAGATCAGGGAGATGATGAACATGGCGAAGGGCGGCGGACCACCCCCAGAGACTCAGCCACTGCAGGTGAACAAAATGACAATAACTGGATGTAATATACTGTTATTTAAAGAGAAAGAGTGTCTCGTTTTTAACTAGATTAAAAGAGTTTATACTCTGTATGGTGCCCATTTAGGGACATCTCTGATTGGTAGATAGATAGATAGAGAGAGAGAGAGAGAGAGAGATAGATAGAGAGATAGATAGATAGATAGATAGATAGATAGAGAGAGAGAGAGAGAGAGAGAGAGAGATAGAGAGATAGATAGATAGATAGATAGAGCGATAGAGAGAGAGAGAGAGATTTTCTGTGTTTAATGGAGATAATCATGTTTGTAGTAAAGGGAAAAGCTGGGAATAATAATAATAATAATAATAATAATGATGATAATACAATTTTCCATCTGTTGTGTCTGACAGTTGAATGACTATGTAGGAAATGTTTCTTTAACTTTCACTAACCTGAACTTTCTGACACTTCCTCTTCTAACCGGCTGCCCACACACACACACGCACACACACACACTCATACTGAAGAAAGGTGAGACGTTTGTGCGTGCAAAGGTTGATGGAAAACTACTCTGTGTGTGTGCGTGGGGGGTGTCCAGGGTTTCCTCTGTGTGTCTCTGTTGATGCATGTGGTGATAACAGTGACTCATCTATACCTGAGTGTGTTTGGGGTATGTGGGCGTGTACATGCATGCATATGTGTTTTTGGGTTTGCGAACCTCCCACGCACATTTCATGACGTGATGTGCGGCGCATGCATGCCTGAATGACTCCCCGGTGATGTCACCCCCGACCCCACCCTCTGGCCGCCACCAGATTGCAAATGAGGCTGAAGACAAGATGTGAAGATGTAGACAGATTAGTGCAGCTGAGGAAGTCAGACGTCAAGGGAAGTTTTTTCAAATCTAAGTCAGAGTTTGTCTTAGTGCAGCCAGTTAGCACCTCAGATATCATAGCTAGAGGCTAACATGTTAGCCTGAACATCAATGTATTTATTATTGTTGGCTAGCAGTAGCCACAAAGTAAATCAAGCAAGTTTCTTCAGCGAGCTCTTTGATTTTTGTAGATAATTAGACTTAATTAGATACAAGACAGTTACTAAATGTTCCTGGTTTCAGGTGTGTGCTTAGAAATATGAGACTGTAAATCTGGCCTCCTGCCAGCTGCTATTACTGTTTGTTCCTCTTGTTGCCAGGTACCTAATAAACAGGCGTCCGCTGACAACACCGCGGGGACGTCACACAGAAACTCGAGCGACGACGACACACATCCACCAGCCACCTCAGAAACACCCACACAACCCGACACCACCCACCCAGCCCCCACAGACTCAGACAAGGACCAAACGCACCCCTCACCAGACAGAGGAGGTCCGACGGTTAACCCAGCCTTCACAGCAGAAACCACAGACTGACTGTTCTTTTAGAAACGGTTTCATTTACACACACTCAGCTATAAACTGTGTGTTTTATTACTGCAAAAAGATCCATCTTAACAAGTCAGTTTGTCTCAAATTCAGTCTTAAAATCTGAGCAATACTCTGCTGTTGTGGTGCTTTTACTTATGTCAGGTTTTTGTAGGAATCAGTCAGTATCTTGACAAAACATTGTTTTGAGCTTTATTTATTTATTGTAAACATTTGCTTGATTAATATCCAGAAAATATCTTATAATTCTGGAAACATGTTGGGAACACTGTAATCAATTTTCTGAAATGGTTTGAAGAGTCATGACTTGTTTTAATGGATTATTTTTGCGACGGGGAGTTTGGGTCGAATGTTTGGATGAACCTGAAGGTTTTCCCCTCAGAGGTGGTCGAATCGAACTCACCTCAGAGCACTGTGCACTATTTTTATGAAGAGAGAAGGAAAAGCCTTCAAATTGTCAAAATGTGCCTCTTGATAAGTTATTAGCTTAATTTACTTAAAAGGTGAAGAAAAGTGATGAAATCTGACAAAATGAGGATTTAGATCAGCTTCAGTTTGATTCCACAATAACATGTAGAGACAATAGAAGAGCTACTGTTACAAAGTGGTGACCAGCATAAAATCAACACGTTAAAATACATTTTTAAGAACTTACCAGGAACTGAGGTTTTACTCTGACTCAAATACTGTTTTTAAACTGCGGTAGTGACTTTTCATGCACTGTAATACACAGCTTTTCAGCAGTGTTTCTGTCGGGTTTTGTCACGGCTGACAGGTGGTGGAGGCTGATATCAGCAACAAACCCAAGTGCAAGAATGAACAATGCAGAGTGAAGTGGTGGGTTTGATCCGATGGATATCTTCAGCTTTTTAACTCTTAACTCTGTTACAGGCACAGTCACAAACAAGCCTTCGTCTGAGTGAGAAAATAAGATGACAAGATTCGATTTTGGCCAAAGCGTAACTTTATTGGTTGATGTTAACTAATTAAAAATAGACCTGATGACAAACTGTTACCTTACGTACTGATGTTCTACTTTAGTTCAAATCTGTATATAAGTGCAGGGAGGGATGAGGAGAGATGCAGCTCAGACTGTGTCGTATTCTTGGTGCAAACTTTGGTGTGTGTAAGTCTTGAAATGTTTCGTTGAGCACCATCAGACCTGCAGCAAACACTGTCACTGAAGCAGCTGCGACACTCAGAAGTGTTGCACAGAAACTTGAACTGAAATGAATTAATCACTTTTGATTGGTCAATCTATCCTTTTTATGTTGCTTATTATATAATTATTGTTATATAATGCTGGGAAATATACTGGTTTTCCATCATGCTTTAATACTCTGGCCGGTGTGATCGTGAAAAGGGAATTAAATAGCATTCTGTGTGGTATTATAAAGGTATTAAAAAGTCTTAAATTTAGCTCAGTAAACCCTGCAGAAGCTCTGCTATGATATTAGATCCAGAAGTGTCTTTAAATTTAAAACGGCGTAATCGGAGTTACCCAGTGGGGAATGTGGTTCAAATCTCCACACGGAGCTTGTACGTGCACCTTGAGAGGTTTTTTGTTCAACTGGTCGAGGATGAACTTGAAGAGATTTAAGGCAGGAAGTGATGAGATGTGACGTCTTATAAATTGATTTGATTATAATTGAGCTTCTTTTCTTCCTTGCAGCTCTGAGGGACTGGGAAACAATTTAATACTTAATATTTAACAACAAAATATTTGATTAAATTCTGCTGAATTTGACTTATGTCCAATCCAGGTTTACTTGACGTGAAGGAAGGATTTGTGAAACATGTTCAAAAGGCGTCACATCCTCTCACCTCTTGTCTCAGATTTCATCGCTTCTTTCTAAACAAAAATCCAATGTAGTGCATATTTGTCTAATTTGCTGAAGAACGATCATGAAGAAGTGCCTCTTTTCAACATCCTGTTAATCGTTATTCTTCTAATTATTGTGAGATGTCAAACAAGGATCCTTTACTGTCCTCCACTCCTACAGAGAAATCTGTCATCTCCAACACTGAGGGTCTTTTTCAAGCCCGAGTCCAATATTTTTGTATCGAAGCTGCCAATAGCCGACACACTATATCTACTGCCTTTGTTTTCATGCCAAACAATTCCCAGTATTCAGTGTTTTCTGTGTCGTCTGGGTGGAAAAAGCCTCAGAAACAGAATGAGATGAAGAAATTCTGTTTACAGTAAATTGAATCATTAAAGGATGTTTTGAAAAAGCGTAAAGAAAATTGAATATGTCGAGTTTTTCTTTCTCTGTTATGAAGACCTACGTTAGCCCTTTAATACAGTGTCAGTGAAACCATTTTCAGACAGTACAATTAAAGGAGTATTTCACCTCCTAAATGGGATCTATACAACTGAAAATCCTTCATTGAAATATTTAATAATAGATTCATCATTGTTTGAGTTCATTTTTAACTTCATAAAATGTCAAGATAATGACAGAAGCAAAACTGAATCGTTGTATTAACTATTATCTAATGATGTCATTTACTGCAGTACTTCTACTCATAATAATCCTAATGAATAATCTAAACAGAGAACATTATGCTCCATAGAGTGTTTTTGCTGTTCATACTTTCATGTGCATTTCACTGATAATACTTTGACTTAAAGAGTATTTAAGACAGTTTACTGCTTCTTTTACTTCCACTGTAAACGATGCAGTAAATTGTGAATTAACTATATCTGTGGCATAAATGTAGTGGATTCAAAGTACAATGTTTTAGCTTGAATGCAGTGAAGTACAAAGTCCCTGAGCACTGATGCTTCAGGATGCTGTCCAGACTGATGTCGTGTGTGCAGTCGACCACTTGATGGCAGTAGCGCTCTGGGTGTGTGAGTGGATTTATGGAGGCTTAAATGGACTAAACCAGTCTGTATGTGTGTGTGTGGAGGGTTATTGAGGTCGTGGTGCGCCTGCTACTGATGGGTGTGTGTGGGAGGACAGTAATAGGCTTCCTCAAAAACTAGACTATGTGCTGTCGTAAAAATAAATAAATAAATAAATGAAATAATAAAATCAAAACCGTCTTGGCACACTCAGCCCGTCTGATATCCGTGGAGAAATTTCAGCAGCCCCTCTGCTGTTGATGCTGTTGTTGTTTTGTCTTGCGTGGTCCTTAATAATGAACAGAATAATAGTGTTGTTTCTCAGAGGGTGTCATGACCGAGAGCTGCAGAACAATGCTACACATGTCAATTTAAATGACACCGAGGGTCGAGGCCAGACAGGCTTTTATTCCCTGACACGTCTCTGAAAATTGCAGGGAATTACTGCAGCACTGACCTGCAGATGCTTCCAATTACTGGAGACTGAGAGCTGGACGTGTTAATCACGGCAGTGTCTTGCTCGTGGGCTCTCTGGCAGGACAGATGATTATGTGGCTGATTGGCTGTGACTTCTCTTCCACCTTTACTCATCTAATCATATGTAAAAATGCAGAATTACAAATTATTTTTAGTTTATTTTTGGAATAACATAAAACATTAAATCAGGCTTTAAAGTCACCATTTGCACTTGGAAAAAAAAGACATTTTCCACCATCTCACCTCCTTAGGATTCTGTTTTTTTCTCTTAACTTGCCTCATTTTCTCTTGTGGTTTTCTTTCCATCGAGCCAATCCACCAAATCTGATGTCGTCTGAGCATCAGAAGGATTCAGATCTGTTGTTAATATCTAATAAACGGCGTCGTCACCTCCTCAAGACACAGTGCAGCTTCACCCAGGGCCCATTTTCTTAACAACCACCAATATGAAAACGCATGCATATTATGCTAATCAGTCGCTCACGGCCAACCGCTGCCCAGATACAACCTGAAGCTATTTTTAGCTTCTTTCCCCTCACTGTGCCGTGATGGAGAGGCGAGCCAGACGCCCTGAGGAGGCGACTTGGCAAGATCTGATGAGTCAAGGTGATGACAGCTCCTGGACTCTCCGGAGAGATCAGGGACCGCTGTGAGCCAAAACGAGGTGTTCACATTACCCAGAAGCACCTTGGAGAGCACGGGATGATGAGCCGGACTCGTTGGTCAAAGCACCAGAGGGACACAAGCATCTTTAACATCACAGTTTTCTAGAAAGCTTTCTCAGCTGGTTCTCATTCTGCGACCTTTGTCCTTTCCAAAAAGATGAAACGACTGTGGATCAGTGAACATCACTAAGAGGTCAAACTTGTTCTACCAACTGGCTTGTAACTCAGACGTGACGTAAACATGTTCGAGCAACCTTTGTAACTCCCTCAACGTTTTATTCCCTCCTTTTCCTACTTTATGTTTAACATATGAGTGAATGTTCTCTCGATTGATTTTGTCAATGACATGACAAAGTGATTTTTCAAGAGAGAACTTTGTACTCAACAGTTTATTTTATTCTGAACATATTTTAAAAATGATCTTCCTCAGTAGGTGCATTGAACCTAAATGCTGTGTCAGAGTCCTGTAATGTCTGTGTAATTGTAGAATATAAACCTGAGTCAGAGTAACAGACTGCAGTCATGTTTTCTTTTGACTGTTTGGGAAAAAAACCAGTAGCTGCCTCTGCGTTTGCTCGTAACAGAAACCTGCGGACTCTTTGCCCCGCCAGGCGAACGGCTGCAGACCACCGAGCTAAATGACTAAACTGTGAAGTGTAAGTGAGCAGACAACAGGGCGGGTCACGGGTTAAAGATGATCCTGGCGCTGACACAGCTCCAGAAAGCCCCCATGCGACCCGGTTAGACCTCGTGCAGCTCTGCGATCAGGACCACCTGAGTCAAGTCTGAGTCAGAGTAAAGACCACAGAGAGTCATGTTATTGGCAGGATGCTGCAGACCAAGTATCACATGGCTTCATGCCTCTTACTGTTTTTGGATTGAGAAATTTGTGCCTATTTTTAAAACGCATGCTGATTTCAAGCATGACACTAAAAACATCCTGCATGTTACCGTAACACAGTCCCCCTGTGCTGCTTGACTTTTATTTCTGTCACCTCGTAACACAGTGCTGTAAAGTATCTTTAGGCCTTTATTAAACAACAAACTGCTGGTTGAGCTGCTTCACATGAAACTGCTCCTAAATCCAACACGTGCAGGGTTTCCTCAAGGAGCTCGTTAAAACCACCCAGATCAACATGTGCTGGGATCAATAACCTCACTTTTAAATGAACGGCATTAGCTGTTTGAAGGAGTATCAACGTTTTATTATATTTTATAAAAGCAGATACATTTTTGATGAAGGCGTGTCTCTGCTTTCTCTTTTTGTCTAAATCAATCAAATTTAAAGATACTGATTGAAGAATGAAGAGAATGAGCCTTAAAAACCCACCGTGTGTAATTTGTGGAATGGAAACTCCTTCTCAAGTCACTGGAATCGATAAATTCTAACAGTGAGGGCTTGACCTCTGTCCAACACTGCTGCTCAACAACCAACCACTTTTACTTTATTCACCAGTTTTTAAGAGTAAATTTGATGCAGCACTTCACGCCTCAGAAACAGTGATGTACTCTGCTAAACAATGCAACACTTTGCTGTTGATGGATAAAGTGAGATAGTGATCATTTCAGAGTTAATCCATTTGTTGGCTATTTAGATGTCGAGAGGCAAAAATACAGTTCATGAGCTTGAAGATATGTGTTTCATTCATTTTTGTTTGTTGCACAAAACAAGCAGTAAAAGACATCAGGTTGTTCTCTGGGAAGCTGCTTGTGCTACTTTGATCAAATACGAATTTAAATTGATAATGAAAATATTTATGTGAAAGTGCAAAACCTCAAGTAATGTTGGATTTGACCCCAACGTTTTTACAGTAACGTCGACAGTATGTGTGAGCAGAGCAGGACGAGCGCTGCAGTGTGAAGCGGGTGCAGCAGACTAAGATATATAAGAGCAGACAGCTGTCATGGTCGGTCGGGCATCACCAGACCGGCTGTGTTCATACAGCCTCTCCTCTGTTTACACAGGAGAGAGAGGACGCTGCAGTGTTACCTGTCCACATGCTGCACACTCCTGTCAACCTTTCATTGGACATTGACCTAATTCTGAGTTCATGATCCTTATTTGATGAACTAATGCTTATGGAGACTTTTCTCAATGCAGGCAGAGGTTGACACGACGGCCACGCTTCACGTTCTCAGACACTTCATCATATTCAGGACCGCAGTCGCTCCACTGGACCAAACGCTGCATGTCAAAGGAAGTGGTTGAGGTAATAAAAGGTTTTTATTGTTTTACATGCAAAATGTTCCAGGTGATCCACTCACTCACATGTGACCTGATTAGTCCCTGACAAAAGACCTTATAATACAAACGAATCCATTCATGACATGGAAGCATTTATTATGGCAAAACATAAGAGTGTCTGTGTGAGATTCAGAGCACCTAATTAAGGGATGTGGGAATACTTAAGAGCTCATTTGACACCACTGTAAAAACTCATTCATGTCTCCTGGAAATAAAAAAAAAACTGCTAAATGCTTGGGAAAAAGCAAAATGGGATGTTTCATTTCATTGAAGCCGTTTCTTCTACCAGCGATCCAGTAATTAGGAAACCATTGCCAACCAACATGTAGAGACGTTGTCAGTCAAAATCTGTAAGGACTCTACTCTTCCACCACTCATAAAACTCAAACTCTTCTTGATCTGAAAACATAAAAGGCTGCTTCTATAATCATTGTTGATTATTCCTCCTTGTAATAATCTCCTTCCTCACCAGACACAAGTCCCTTCAATGCCACAAATCACCTTTATTTACTATAAATCCCTAATCCAGGGGTTCCTCAAGGAGCTGCCCCGGTCCCCCTGCGGTTTTAATCTGGAAACCTTAAAGGTTCCCTTCAGGGTCTTTTACATTTCACAGTGTGCAGGCATGGTAATGTATTTTAAAACATCTTAAGCACATTACAGGCGTGTTACCCACCATTCTGTTTGTATAATCACATTTGGAAACGACATGCATCATTATCAAGGGAGGAAATTAACATTTTCATCCACCGGCCACAATGGATGCTGCCTTCCAAATTTTGCCAGAGCATTTCACTGTCTCACCAGCCAAATATGATTTTGGAAAAGGCAAAAGAGTCTCAGCAGGATGGGAGGTTACCAGTGCTTCGCTGCAGGCTGGTGGTGTTTTTCTCCACCGCAGTGTCGTGATCGCAGACGGTGGAGTTACTTTTCATTTCATATCGATTACTGTCAAGTGATCAGAAAGAGGGATGAGAGAGAAAAGCTGAAGTGTGATGGATGAGAAGTACAAACAAATCAACGACGACAACAGCTTCCTTTTCATAATGTTAATATTGAACCATTTTTCAGTGCAGTGCTTGTATCATGTACTGCATGAACACCCTCTTAATGTAGATTAGAGAGCACACACAGTATAATGGACATGCATTATTAATCATTAAAAATCAATGAGAGCCGACCGGCTGCAAACAGTAGTGTAGGTCTATGATGCGGTTAATGATGGATTATAATGATAATTACCACGAGATGAGAAAGCAGTGGATACAGCACTACAGAGTGAAGTGTCACTAACCGGACTAATTACAGCAAAATCTCATTTTCACAGATGCATCGACATCTGCGGCCTCCAACAGATGCTGCTGTCGGGCGGAGAGACGGACTGCATCTGTGAAAGGTAAGAAAAACAAGGAGAGATGTATGTTTTATGTTTGTATTAGATTCGTTACTTTAATACTTCTGTCAATGAAACACGAGGCGAAAGCTTCAGAACAAATGAGTGAGACTTTGAGTTGAGATTATTTCGTCAGCTTTGAGGTTTTCTCTCAGTTTGAACACCAGAAGTAAAAACAAAACTAGAAAAAGTGTGGAACCTGGTTTCATGAGGATGAAAACTGACTGGTCTTTTTCACAGTAGTATTTTCCTTCCTTCATCCTCACTCCATCACTGAAGCATTGTGGGAATTTTTAATCGTCAGTTTGTAAATAGAAGTGAGCAAAGGAAATGGTTCCTGATCCGTCGGTGCTTTTTAGTCTTCCCCGCTGTCCTCGGTGTCGGACAAAAAGCACAAATGCAGCTCTCTGTGAGGACTTCCCTGTGTTTTGTGGGCAAACTCATTCATTTTGTAGCAGCTGGTTTCATGGAGGAGCCTCACTGAAGCTGCAGCTCGTGAATGAAGGTTAAACAAACCTCTTCTGCTCTGTTGTCTTTCAGAAGCTCAGTTAGCTTTAGAGCGTTGTTTACTCTTTTATAAGTGGTCTGCATTATATTATAAACTGCTCTTTCTGTCTTTAGAGGCTTTTAATTCAGTATCATAATAATATTTGTGTTGTGCTAACCTTGACTGCCCGTGTACTGGCCCTTCATGTTTTTGGGTTGTTGTTTTTTTCACTTTGGTTGAATTCATTGTGGTAAATCCTTTGAGTAGGATCAGAAAACTTCTTCAGTTCAGAACAAAGACCGGGAGATTAAAAACTGAACAATGATGAAAATATTAGTTCTGATAAACCTACATATCTCAAAAAAAGAACAAACAAATGTTTCAGGGCCAAAAGTTTCCAAAAATCCCTCAATGCAGAAGAGTCAGCCTCAGACCTACACCACCAAAAACAACAGGTACTTTTTTTCTCCCTCAGCAGCTGATAAACAGCTCAGCCCGACGCGCCTCAGCTGTGATGCATATGATAAAGCGTAAAAGCTGTGTGCTCTGTAGCTGTGACCTTTCCCCCTCTCCAGGCAAACACCTCCACACCGAGCCCACAGCAGCAGCCGCCTCCCCAGCTCGGCTGCCTGGACTTCAAAGGAGAAACACTGGCGTGATACCAAAGTCATACTACAACGCTCTACACAAAGTTTACCTTTTGTGCCTCGTTCTTTCTTCACATTTTCCACAGTTGTCTCACGCAGTGGCGTTAATTAATGGAAACTTCTTGGAAACTGCTAATGTTAGTAGATACAGATCACTTTTCCGTCATTCGCCATTGTTCCATAGTCTCTGGAAGAATCTAGCTGTGACCTCTGAACTTTGACCTTGGTTAATTTTGTTTTTCAGATTTTACTTTTATTTTTGTAGATCTTGTTTCGGGCTCATCACAAAGACCAGTTTCAAAGAAAAGAGCAGCGAAGGAGAAGTTTTCTGATCCTTTACTCATGTAAAATAGCAATACTGCCAACTCCTACTAACCATACTTTAAAAAGTTATCATCATGAAGTAAAAGTACTCTTAATGCAGAGGGGCTGCTGTCAGTGTTAGTATTATATTACTGGATCATTCAAACACATGGTGGAGCTGAATTTAACTCCTTCATCTCTCACAATGGATCGTATCTTATAAACTGATGGTTTGTTTTCTGTGTAAAATCTGTCTTTGAAAAGTAGCTCTTCAGTAAATGTAGTGGAGAAAAAGTACTTTCAGGGCCAGAACTTTGAACCCGCAGCTGCACATTATGTGGCTTTTTGCTTTGATGACGACGGAATGGGTGAAATCTATTTCTGTAGGAAAACACGTCAATTCATAAGGAGCATATGTGCAAGTAATAACTATTGAAATAATTAGATTCGTTCAATTTCCTTCACAGTTGTAACTGTGATGTACAGGATGTTTTTTTAGCAGAGCAGGTGAAAATAAGTCATCATTACCTGAGCAGTAAGTGAAATGAGATGGGCGGGGGGGGGCATGTTGTAGTACTGTAGTAAATATCTGTGGTGAAGTAGAAGCAGCAGCATGGTGGATAAGTGCAGTAGCAAGAGTACACAATTGTATTAGTACAAGTAATAGTAAAAATACTATCATAGCTGCACAAATAACTGTATCACTTATAATTGTCTTAACAGCAGTTATATGATTGAATCATAGCTGAGTGATATATTCAGTAGAAGCAGTAGATTTTAAAGATGCTAATACTGAAGTTTTTATTAAATAAGTTGTAGTAGTGGTATGAAAGTCCCAGCCTCTGGTGCAGCAGCAGCAGTAATACTGACTCTTTGAAATACTCTTGTAGTATTCGTGTAGTAGTACTGTAGTGTGGTACGACAGTGTTAGTTGCAGTGACTCTGAGCACTTTCCTCCTGCTGCTGCTGCTGGAGCAGGACAACAGGGAGACTTTTTGTCCTGGCTGGGATCAATCGCTCCATAGATGACGCCCACCCGGCCAGGCCTCTCCGTGGGCGGCCGCTAGCCCAGCAGGCCGGCCCGGTCCGGCCCCGCCCGGGGCCCTCCTCCGGCCCCCGCAGCCTGCAGGGCCGGCACGGCAGGAGAGCTGCACTTTACATCTGAAAGCTTTCAGCTGACACTTTAAAGTCGCTGTAGGAGACAGCAGAGCTTTCTTATGTGATCCACTTCCTGCTGAAGGAGGGATCACTCACAGCCAATGGGAAGACAGTGAGCCAAAGAAAGCAATTTGGTTGGATGACTGGTATCATGAAAAACTGCTGATTTGAGCAAAGAAAAGGTGAAAAGACAGGAAGTCTTGACTTGTTGTTACTGCCGAGCATTTTAGAGACGTCTCTGTTGGTTTAGTGTCAGGTTCAAAGTTTGTTCTCGACCTTGGAGGCAACAGTTGACCTCAAGTCCATTTAATCGCTGTTTTGAGGTTTTCAGTCATATCAAGCAAGTTTCGTTGTTTTCTGTGGGTGTTGCCGGTTTGTTTGCATCAGTAATGGTTGTAAACATGAGAAGTCCTTTATTTTTAGAAATGTGTGGTTGAGGAATATACTTTTACTGTAAATGGTGAAAAAATAATGTATCTTTAAATATTTAAAATTGAAGTATTAAACATTTGAGGCAATTGCTGACACTGAACCCTGAAATATCAGAAGAGTGAAGCAGACAGACGTTTGAATGATCTTCTTTCCTAACACATTCTTACCACTCTATATGAAAACATTTAGTATAGTGTGAACAATAAGGAATGAAACTGGGGCCTGAGCATCATGTGTGGCACATGATGACATAGAGATTTACACCTTGACATTGAAAACAGAAACAAATCGGCACAAACGGTTGAATGAAAAGATAAAAACAGTGAGCACAGGCAGGAAAAGAGCAGATGTAAATGAAACCCATCAGCTCATCGTGAAGGCCGTGTAGTGAAGGACTGGCTCTTAGCGGCGGCAGCTGCTGCTCTTATCCAGATATATCACACAGGTAAACATCAGTGAAGACATCTGGACTTTAGATTTTGATCAGACTGATCTGATTCACTTGTTATGGTTCAGTTTGACTGTTGAAAGAGGAGCTGACATGTTCTGTGCTGTTCTCACTGCCAGCAAGTAAAAATACTACTACTAATAAAAGTATGAAAGTAAGAAATGACTCAATGGAAAAAAAAAAAACAAACTCAAAATTATTAAAAATTAATGCAAAATATGAAATTAACTGGAAGCTGGAGTCAGGAAATGTTTCTGCGTGCAGAAGAGTTTCTTAATAAATAGTTATGAGATTGTACATTTTCTGTCAGTCGACTTTTTGATTAATTCACTCATCGTTTCACTTGTACTCATATAACTATATACTGTTTAATCTACAACAAAACATCATATTTCCATAAGTTTTGTGTGCAAAAGTCTCAGTCTGTAAAGTAAATAAAGCTGCCAAATACATGTAGTGAAGTAAAGAGTGCATGTTAAGTGAAAGAGGCATTAAAATGAAATTTGCCAACTGGTACTCAGGTAAAGTACAAATACCTCAAGTACTTAAGTGTACTGATTTTTCACAATCTTGTATTTCTTATTACGAATACATATTGTATATATGTTTGTGAGAATGTTGAGAGTAGCAGTGCGGACATTCAGCTGAGGCTTTTATGCAGAATGAGCTTCAGCACCTGGATCACAGTTTAACAACAAAAAGCACTTTTTTAAATTTGTAATTTTGCCGTTTGCTTGTCGTCGACTCTCTGATCCAGAGTGACCTCTCATAAGAACAACATCACAGTGAGCTTCAGTGTTTTGGATCACCCACATCACAACCGTAAAAAAAGCACATTTGAATTGCATTTAGTCATTTATCCGACGGTGCTGTCCAGAGCAGAAGGCAGATTAAATTCACCGATCGCCCACAGTCAGGACATTCACATTTACGTTTGCATTTCACTCACTTAGCTGGAGCTTTTTTACCTGGAGAGGCTTCGATCGCTGACATGACCAGGAAGCAGCGAGCGGCAGAATCTGTGCAAATAATGAGTTTCACCTCAGAGGAAAAGCATGTGAGGTGAAACACAAATTCATTCTGCTGAAGGTTGATGTTGTTGAGTGAAAACTGCAGACTCTTTGTTTGGTTCAGCAGGTAAAAAAACTACAGAGCAGGCTTTGATTTCCATCTGGGTTTCTGTATCTAAGCCCAAGTATTTAATGCTTCTAGAGGGCACTTATGATAAAAATCACCTTCGATAGTTAATGACGCTGTATTTGTCAAGAACATTGTATTTGTTTGAAAATCTGATTAAAAATTTGACTTGTGTCCAGTCAAACTGCCACAAAGACTGGACACTGGTCAGATGTGTTTTAAAGCACCAGAACTTATGTTGACATGCTGTTAATCTGCAACAGGAAGTACATTTTAAACTCGTCTGCCATCCAGCACCGCCACCTGTACGACGTTAATGCAGTGAGAGAACGAAGCACCTCATGAACCTCGTTCATGAGAGTAGCTCAGGATTCTTGGACGATGCTGGATGATTCTGCACCTCGTGATTTGTGTCCAGTGCAAACATCTCGTGTCAGTGCAGGAAGTAGGTTATATGGCAAAGTGTGAGGTGAGGCTGACCTGCAGGTGTTTCCTCCGTCACGACCACAGTCACACCTGTCTCCACTGAGGCTGCCGTGTGCAGATCTTGCAGATGGAATGTAATGTGGGGTTTTGCAGAATTGCATTTATCTTCAGTGTTGGGCATTTTTGAAACGACACTGAGACACTGCTGACCAGTGGAATGAACAGTTCAGTGGTGCAGAGACAGTCAGGTTGTGGATTTGCAGTCAGTTTTGGCGACGCTCTCCGCAGACAGCAGCCTCCACGGACGCAATCTGATATGTAATTAAAGGCAGATAAATCTTTATTTCCTCCGAGTGTTCGGCCCTGAAGTCTCGGCACTGTCTTATCAGTGTGTACATTAGTTGTCAGCACGTCTCTGCATTAATGTCACCAAGACAAATCCCTGTGCATTCATTGTGCTGTGCGATTAAAGTGATGCTGGTTGTGATGTGCTGCAGGGACGTGGGCAGGGCGATGTGGGTACTTGTGCGTGAGGAGCCCTAAGTTGCAGAGGTTTTTTTCTAATTGAGTCAGGGACTTATGCTGGCAAGGTAGGCGTGTGAGTGGGGGGGAGACTAATCCCAAGCTGCTGTTGTTTTTCGTGCCTGCTGGCTCAAGATCAAAAACTTAACAGCAATAATCATGCAAAATGTGTGGCTTCACTTCAAAGCCTGCCTCAACTTTGCTCACACCCTTGTAGCTCGCATTGTTTCATCATTTCTGCCCGTTCTTCTTCTCTTCTCCTTCCTCTCCCGCAAGAGATTTTCCCCCCTTCAGCATTCATCTCCTGTCACATCTCAGCAGTCCGCGAGCTTTGAAGGCGATCTGATAGGTAGTCGTGACCTTTCTGCGGCAGCTCCAAATTAATACACTTAACAGATTAATCACGCCTTCAGATAAGCTCCGAGTCGAGGTGTTCCACGTCACACACAGACACACACCACATCGAAGGCCGGCTGGTTTCTCTCTGACTGCACTGTGTGGTCGTGGCAGAGGGAGCGTCAGCCTCCGCCTGGAGATAGCAGACATGTCAGACGTCAGCAGCACTCTCAGGGTGAGGATGCTGTGGGCGGCGAGGGTCGCTGAGGCCTCGACGTGGCCAAAATGGGCAAATCCCCTCCACGTCAGCCCACGGCCTGTCAGAGCTTCCCACTGAAGCTTTGAAGGTGCAACGCGCTGCATTTTAACACCAGCCACGACGCCAACACATTAACGACGCCTGGCCTGTTTCTTTCTGAACCCACTACTTTCATTACGCAGCAAATGATCCACATTTGTACTTGAACTTTTTTAAATCTGTAAAACCGATCGAAAACGAAACCGTAAAAGAATGAAAAGTAAAGAATGTGCAGAGCACTTTAACGAGCCAGCATGGGTTTAACTGTACAACATTAGCTTGTGTTCGTCACATCATAACCCCCCACATCCCAGAAATATTGATAATAGATCCTCTTGGTAGTATTTTAATATTCACATTAGCCAATAATTTAGGAGCTAAAAAATGAACCTTTCTGTCCAGAAAAAAACGTAAACATGAACCAGCGTGTTCGTGAAGCTGCAGCCTTGAGCCGATTTATTCAGAAACACTGACTAAACTGGCAGAATTCAGATTGTATTCACAGACACATCAACATAAAAGTCTGACTGTTGTGTGACGCATTTGCTTTTGTCGTAATTTAACCTTTCACCTACAGTAAAATCTCTTTCACCACAAGGCCATTCTGCCACAAACTGAGCCGCCTGAGAGGAGGATGAGTCATTTTCAACATGTGTCACGCTGCGATGCTACATGGACTCTAGCTTTAAACACCACATTTAACATATTTATTTCAACTTTGCACATATTAAAGGTGCAGATTTGCATGTTGGCATCATTTGTTAAATCACTCTCTGTCAATGCAGATTTTAATGTGATAAAATATTAAAGCTTAAATCCATTTATGTGCTCGTGGAAATGAGTTTTGATGTAGTGTTTTTATCAGTTAATTGAAAACTGTACCTTTATTTCCCACACCTGTACTCAACGAAGACCCGCCCTCCTCTGCCTCTGATTGGCCGGTGTTCCTTGCTTGGTCGGATCTTGAAACAAAATGTCAGGGTCAGAGCCGAAGAAGCAGAGTAGGGCGGGTTTTCGCGGAATAAAACTAACGTAGGGAGAGTGTGTGTTTTCAGAGCGATGTAGCTGATATGTTGTCGATGTACATGTGCATCACTGATTATAATGACTACTCTTCCCTTTAATGCTAATAGTACAATGTGTACCTTTGCCTCACCTTCAGTCAACCCTTGAATGCAGGACAGTATTTTTACAGATCGGAGCACTTGTTTCTCCGCCGCTAATCAAGTTTTGAGGATCACAAAATAACTTTCGTGCGATCACAGCAACACGAACGTGACGTGTCCTTCGCAGCACTTGGACGTGACACATTTTCAGACTCTATCTTCATGCAGGGGATTTTCACTTAAGGTAGTAGTAGACGAGTGTGAGGGCTGCAGATTTCCACGCTGGCACATTTGCAGGCAGCAGGGCCCCTATAGCTGTTTCAGCCGTCCACACTCTGCAGTAAAGTTTCACACACATAAACACACTGCAGGAACACTGCAGTCTCTATCTGTATGTCACATAACCTCCGCCTACGCTCGCTACGCCCACACACATCCTTGCCCAAAACGCCCACACGAGTGTAATCTGTGTGCAAAGATACACACACACACACACACACATCGCCCCTATACACACTGCCCGCCCACGCAGGCACACACGTGTTCAGTCAGACATAAGCCGCTCATACCATCCCACACTTTCTCAACAGACACAAAGTAAGACTCTGCTAACCAGGGAGCCTGTGCAAACACACCGGCTTTACCCTGCACACTCACACACACACACACACACACACGCCGTGGCCTTGTACGCCATCGTAAACTCACCAAATATGCTGCGATTTAATAGAAAGAAAAACCTGCTTGGCTGCTTTAACTTCTTTCTGACCAGATTTTCTGATTTCACAACATTTTTTTTTTCCTCCTTCTCGTGAAGTCACATCCACGCCCGTCTAAAATGTGTCTGCCACCCAAAACAGCAAAACAAGGCTGGGTGGAGACGACAATGAGAGGCACCACACTCCTTTCTCCTTTTCCTCATTTTTTATCTCCTGCTTTTTGGCATCACAGAGCCCAGATTCCCTCCAAATGAAAAGGGACACTCCATGACAAGCATTACCACCGCCTGGAGACTGAATCATGCCGCTCTGTTGTTCCTCCTCTTTTTTTTTTTTTCTTCCTCGCAAAAGAGGAACTTGGATGAAAAGAGCTGCTTTTTTAGAGCGCAAAGTGTTGAGGATGTGGGTTGGTGGGAAGGGGAGGAGAGGGGAGGGAGGAGACAGAGGGGAGGGAGAAGGGGAGCAGAGCAGCGTGGGCGCTCTGACAGGGCGAGGGGCTGACAGGCCCAGGCGTGGGCGTGTCATTGAAATGTGTTTCTACTCCGGGGGGGAGAAGAAGAAGAAGAAGAAGAAGGGAGAAAAAAAAGTTGCAGAGGAAAAGAAAAGGAGAGGAAGAAGAAAAAGAGAGAGGGAGGCAAGCTGCTGCAGAAATTAAACGAACAGGCGTCTCCTGAAAAGTGAAATATGAAGAGGCTCCTTGCCAAATGAGATACATCCACTGTTTGGAGGTTTCGGTGGGGAGGGGAGGACACACACACACACACACACACACACTCACACACACACAAAGTGACGCCTACTCTTTGGGAATGATTGACAGGACGACATGAAAGCAGATTGCCGTTGTCGTGTGAAAACCTTGCAACTCTTGCTCTCGGCGGTTTTTAATGTTTTTTGGACTAAATTGAAGGAGTTTTTTCGGTTTGTGGAAACATTTTAAAACCTGATCACATGAAGTCAGAAGAAGACTGAAGCTGGAGTTCTACTTCTGCAGACACGCACTGAACCTACGCAGAGAAGGGTGTTGTGGGTAATGCATCGTGCGGACCTGATTGGTTGATCCAACATCCTGTCTGGATTTTTTTCTATCCGAGTTTCCAGTTTGTATATTTCAGTGAGTTCTGCTACAAAAGATCCTTTTGCAGAGAAGAAGAAACTAAACAAATTTAAAGAAATGTGATATCGTTAATCGTCTTGTCGTCATGTATTGATGCTAAATTCAAATTAATGTATGTTTCTTTCTTCAACGTTTTCTGCACATTGCAGTTTGCTCAACATGTCGCTGCTTTCTAATGGACATTTTAATTATATCCAGAATGCTTGTGTTGGACAGATAAACAAATATGACCCAATGATGGCGCTAACGATCACCAACGTTCATCCTGAGGGGAGCACGAATGCACATTTCATCACAGTCCATCCGATTATTTTTGAGACATTTCATTTAAAACCACAAATGTGAGCTTCATCTCGTGGTGATAACGAGCATCTGTCCATCCATCTAATAGTTGCTGAGCATCGACCGACTGACCCATATACAGTCACACAGGTGGAGAAATGTATATTTACTGGACAGATGTGAGAGCGGAATTGATCTCATAAAACTATAAAATGTTATTGAGTGTTTTTCTTCAGGGAGAAAATGGAGCTTCTAAGTCAATGAGACTCTTTCATTCTGGAGCTCTGGCTGATAAACCTGTGGTGGCTTTTGTCTTCTGTGAAAACAATCATGTAAATACGCTCTCCATGCAGAAAAGAGGCTTGAAGACACAGGGCAGCGGTGTAAAATTTGGAAAACTGGGACTTGTGGGAACAGGCAGCCTGGGTGTCGACCTACCTCACAGTGTGGGTGGACATCCTATTTCCTGCCGGCGCTCTCATTTTAATTTGTTCTTGTTTGGTTCTTGTTGTTAGATATTGAGTGAAGTGTGTGTGTGTGTAGGTGAGGGAGGGAGGAGTGAAGTGGGTGAGGAGGGAGGTCAAAAGAGAGAAACATGGAGCCGATTCCTTCTCCTCTCCGTTTCTTTCACAATTTGATTTGATCCCCGTCTGCTCGGAGGCTGATCTGTGGGAACGCCGTAAGAAGGTCATATCTGCATAATAACACACACAGATGCCAGACGTGGATTTAGAGGCTGAAGGTGGGCGGACAGGAATCCTACCTGCCTACCTGCTCCATGTGTGCGTTTGGAAAACACATCATAAATGTTTGCATGAAAGTTCCTGTTTGACCTTGCAAATACCTTGAAATCATCTCAGCTCAGGCTTCCCTTATTAGCTCCTTCCCTGGGAGCAGCTTTGAGTTATTTTGTTAGAAAATGATTTTGCATAAGAGACAGCAGCCAACTTATTTTAAACAGTAAGAAAATGAATCTTAATGCTCATTTTGATTCTGATGAAGTTGAAGATTTATAATCTTACTCATTTGGTCTCATAATTCTGTTGTTTAACCTTTAAAACTTTTTGTTATTGAAGCTTGTAAAGTTTATAAAATTGTGCATTAACGTCATAAAATAATTTCCATGAAATCCAACAGGCAGATTCAGTGATAGATTCAAGTTGCTCTTTAAGCATGAAATCAAAGGAGTAGTTTGATATTTTGAGAAATACACGTGTTTGTACAGTTTCTGAGAATTGGATGAGAAGATCGATGTCTCCTGTCTGTTCAGTAAATGTGAAGCTACAGCAGGTTAGCTTAGCGTAGCATAAAGACTGGCTAACTCTCAGCAAAACAGTAAAAAAGCCAATTTTCTTTCTCTCTTTATTTTCATAATGCATCACTTTAATATTCCCTGTACTAAGTGTATATGTGATCTATGATTTATACTAAGTTTATATGTGCCAGGAAATATCAGATTTCAGCTTACTTGTGAGTATTTGAGGTATCAGCATAATATTCCTGCAGGATTTTCAATTCCAGCACAATCTGCACTTTTGCTTTGATATTTGTTTTAGTTTCCTTTTGAAATTAATTAGAGAATCTGAAAAGCAAGCAGATCCACCCCATCAAACCCCCCACACATACACACACACACACACACACACACACGCATACGCACACTCTTCAAATACTAGTTTTCTCATCATTTGGGCTTTTGAAGACACATAAAAGGAGCGGCAGCCTTGAATGTAAATTGTTCTTATTTTATTTTTTGGCTGCTGTGTTCGGGGGGTGATGGCGCTGGAGGTGGGAGGGCAGGGTTTTTTCGGGGGGTTCACAAAAGCCGCTCTGGTTTCTTCCCCAGGGTGTTACACTGGTGGCGGCCTAATTCCCCAAAATAGCTCATTGATTGGGAATCAGACGGAGTCAAAGCGATCGCGTGGAGATTTGATTCGAGCTGCTGGCGGCCTGATGAGCGCTGAGGGCGTCTGTCAGGAGAGCGACGTTTACCAGCTCTCTGCTCGCTTTTCTGGGCTTCACCTTACACACAAATATTACAGTTTCAGGCAGTAGTGAGTGTGTATTTTCCTGCTGTTGTCAGCTCAGGTCTTTGTTGTCTGTGGATGCTGCGACCTCTGACCTTTCTAGTACAGTCGTAGCAGTCGTACCAGTCAGAGTTTGATAAGTAACAGCAGTAGCTGTATTAGTAGCGGGGTCAGTACAGGCAGTGGCAGTAGTATTTGGACATGGTAGCAGCAATATTTTTATTTTTATTTTATCAGTCGTAGTAGTATGGTAGTATTCTCCAGTAGTAGTACAAACAGTGGTTAGAGATCAGCTCTCTGTCTGTCTGTCAGTGAAAGTCACATTCGGGAAACCCTTTTAACAGCAGATCAGTCAGAAACAAAACAGTAAAAATTCACATACACACACACACACACACACACACACACACACACACACACAGAGACTGCACAGAGGCTTCCTCTACCCACTTCCCTGCGTTGGAAACCATTTGCATGTCCTACCATGTTGCTGCTGATTGGGAAATTGTAAAATCTGAATTGGACATTTGCATACGGGCCTGTTTCACTGACGTACTGTGTCGCTCAACTTCACACACGTGACCAACCTGCCCGTATAGATATCAGTCAGTGATGACATCCTGATCAGTGTTACTCATAGATCAATATGACACGTGTGAGAAAACGTATTTTGCAAGAACTTCTGGTCGTCATGACTTTTAGCAGTTATTGTTGCCGATAACTTGTTTGGTTTAGCTTTTCTAATTTTTCTATTTTCTAAAAGAAAGAAAAAAAAAGCTTCATCTCACAATTGACCAAAACAAGGAACCTTCAGATGAGTCTGAATCATAGCTGGAGTATTTCCGTTTTATCCTGTAACAGGAAGAAAATACCCAGTTTACATGTTTAGCAGCAGAGAACCAGGTGACGGACGTCCAGCGTAAAACAGCTTTCAACCACATCCCATGGTCGTTTTCATCAGCGCGTTGTCTGAAGGTGAAAGAGAAGCTGATTAGTGGCCCTTTGAACTTACTGTCGATGCTGTTCCCAAAGCATCAAACACCAAAATATGCAGATGTTTGCATTTACACTCATAATAATATATAACTAGATGAATATGATCCTATAGATTTAAAAATATACCCACCAACACATTTCACATGAAGACAGTGCAGACACATCGGACATATGTAATATACACATTTAACTCCCTGTATGGAAAATACATACATGTAGCAGAAAATATACTTCAATTCACATGCACCATGACACTATAGAAAACAGACTTTTAAAGATAATGTGAACACAAATTTACTGTCGATGCATAAAATACACACATGTACACATTAGTGTATGTAGAATATACATTCACACAACATATACACAAAAACACAACCTATAGATTTAACATCTATTGACATTGACATTTTACGAGGTACGAGCAGTTTGCATTGTCCCATTAAAAACTGCACAGTGATCAGTTCTGATATCTATTGACTATTGGTTTTGACAATATTTACAGTTCAGGATCAAATAATGAAATAATCTCCACAATAATAATTTAGTTTGAGAACATGAAGTGCGCAAACTGCTGTGTCTCTGTGTGTCTCTGTGGGTGTTGAACCTGCCTGTGTTTGGTATTCCGTGCAGAAAGCCTCCCACGCCCCGTGTGTCCGCCCACGCACGGATTTGCGTCACGCAGGGAGCAGCGTGGGCGAGAGAGAGAGGGGGGGAGAGAGAGGGAGGGGGGCGGAGAGAGAGAGAGACACAGAGACAGAGAGAGGGAGAGAGAGACAGAGGGAATATCCCACTCTGCTGCTGCATGAAGCTGCAGTCAGAAGACAGACAGACAGGAAATGTTGACAAAATAAAAGCATTTGAGAGAAAAAAAATCTTAATCAGAAACAGCTTTGTTGACGAGTGAGTTCACCTTGGTTTCTTTGTGCGTGAGGATCACAGTGAACAGTAAACGAGAGATGAAGAAACAAGCGCAACAATAGTCAAGAATCGTACATTTAAAATGGAAACTTGCAGCAAAAAATGTGTGAAATATTAAATGGCATAGAAGTTATATAAAGATTGGATCCTTCTCACACAACTGCATCAATTAACTATTAACGCATTGATGAAAACAATGTAATAGTTTAACACTGAAAGGAAGCTTTTTTTCTCTCTTTGCTGGACTTTTATTTTTAATGGAGTATTGTTGTGCTACTTTTACTTAAATAAAGCATCTGATTATTATCTTCTCGTGCTGCTGTCTGTCATGCACAGTGGTGAAAAGTAACTAAATACTTCTATTCAAGTACTTCAAGTGAAAAATTAACGTAGTTCTGCAGGAAATAAAACAAGAGTAGAGTTTTCACTACAGGCTGTTTGATTCTGAGGAGAAGTTCACAAGCATTTAATCTGCAGTGCTTTTATTTTGTCAGGCCAGCCGGATGTGAGTGAGTGTGTGTGAGTGTGTGTGTTGACAGCAGTGCAGGGGAGTGGAGAGACGCTGGGAGAGGACTCAAACACTCACACACACACTCACACACACACTCACACACTTCATACCCGCACACACACGCAACACACACTTGGAGGAAAAAGAGGCAGCAGAAAGACGCAGGAAGGTCAGCAGCTCTTCACTGACTCTCTGCCTTCTGTCTCCTCTCATCTGCAGGAGGAAGAAAAAGTTTCCAGACAGAGAGGAAGAGGAGAGACAGCAGGCGCTTCTGGGCTTCTTTTTCTCCTGGGGATAATATTTCATTTCCTTGATTTAGATTTTTGATTTGAGGCACCTTGCTGTGTTGGGGGATTCCTTCTTTCAGGGCTCGAACACACACCCCGGCTTTGTGTTGACAAACAGAGCAGAAGAGGAGCTCAGAGGGGCAGAAGAGCTGGACCAGGGCGGACCAAAGGGGGCCACAAACTCACCAGGTAGGACACCAGGACCGCTTGAGTCCTGCATGCCCCCTCACTTCACTTTGCAAAGACATCTGTGCACTTATTCCAGGGACACGATAGAGAATGCTTTATAAAATACGAGTGGATGCACTTTTGGTCTCGAGTGGAAAAGTGTCGCTGAGATGACAATATCTATAAAGGAGAATTATTGTGTGTTAAAAATAGCTGACATGTGATTATGAGCGCCATGCAGGCTGTAACAATTACAGCCTCTCCTGTGCATTCTGGATGTATGTTCTGAGCATTTTGTGGACTTTCAGTGCCGTTAGAGGTGATAGTGTCATTGTAAAGTCGCTCAGAGCCTGATAGACAAGTTACTCTGTGAGTATTAAAGGAGTGATCACAGGGTTATTCATTTGAATCATAGCTGGTGTGTCATTAGTATTTGAAAGGTTATTTTTTAACAGTATTGACTCAGTAATTGGACGAAATACGATGCTCTCAAGGACTGAGGAGACACACACACACACACACACATGAACACATGGTTCCCGGCTCATAGTGAGGATTACAACATTTGTGTCCTACGTTGGGAAATTTGGAAATTCCTCCCGAACCCCAGCGAAGTCAACGTGTTGTTCACTTCCCTGATGGAGGGCTGAGGTAACCCTGGTCTGCTGCGTGGCACTTCACCTGGAAAACTACACATCAGCCTGTGTGTGTGTGTGTGTGTCTGTCTAATCTAAGTGTGTTTGTGTGTGTGTGTGTTTGTGCCATTGGTGCCATTGTGCCACATACGCCTCGCTTCTCCAGGTGAAAAGGCGAACTCGCTAAACTCGCTTTGTGAAGCAGGACTCCAATTAGAGCCTGCCATTCACAGCCGCCTATTATACACACACACACACACACACACACACACACACACACGCACGCATGCACACACACTCGCGTCTGCTGTGATAAAACTGGAGTAAGATGGCAGGCTGTTAGAATTCAGAGTGTTTGTGCAGACGGCTGTTGAACTAACACACTGACAATAAGCATTATGAGGCTGTGTTGTCTGTGAAGTCAGTGAATCCAGCTTCGATTAGCGGAAACACAGCGTGGTGCTTTCATAGCCGCAGCTCCTGGGATGATTTTATCCTGCACACTGAGCTTTGTGTTGGCAGCTGTTGGACAATTTGCAATGTAGTTTTTCCCTTCACACATTTGCACTTTATTGTGATAAACCAGCAGAAAACACCTTCAGTGACAAAAGTAGAAACATCCGTTAGTTGTGTTATTGTGTCCAGGGCTTCGACCAACAAGTTCTCTTCTTGTTTTGTCTTTGAAAGGTGGCATTTTTATCCAACTTCTTTTATCCGACCAACAGTCCAAAACACAAAGATGATCAGTTAACTATCGAAGGAAAAACATCAGATCTTCATTTCTCAGAAGCCAGAACCAGAGAATATTCAGCACTTTTGCCTGAAATCAAATAGCAGCAGGTAAATGTCCCTGCACAGTGTCTTGCAGGTTCACGCTGTGTCGAATGGCTCTAATAAAATCTCGGTCGAAGTCTGCGTCGGACTATATCAGTTTGTTAGATTGTGCAATAAACGTCTGGTAAATCTTCGGCCATCAGTTTGTTGATCTTTTTTTTTTTTTTAACTTTAATGACAATCACACCTTCTTCACACAGATATTGGTCAGTACAGCACAGGGAGGGAACTTCTGTAACTTTTCACAAACTAGAGTAAAACCATGGAGGGAAGACTGTCTGAAAGTCTGCACACTTTCCTTTCATTATGTGATTTAGGGTGACAGCTCACGTTTTTCAAAACTTTATTTATATTATAGACGTTCAGTGTCTGCTCAGTCTTTACATGTCGTACTCTGATTGGCTGGTTTGTTCACCAGGTCGTCCACTCCCAAGATGCATCTCAGCATCTTGTAGTTGTTGTATCTTACAGTTATGGATGTGTAACTGAGTTTATGGCGACGATCTGTGATCGCTGCTCACTTGATGGATTAGAAGTACATTTAAGTTCCTGAGATATACAACGAGAAGTGTTAGTATATGAATGCAGTGTATTTTTTTTATGTAATTCCGATAGAGTGCCAATATCCAGCTCAACATTTTACCAATCTGATTCTCTGGTTTCACCTTTTGTGGATCTTTAAGAAATGACCTTTAGCCGTGAATCATAAGTGGAATGGTCATGTTTTCCGCTTGTTTTTGTTGTCGCATTATGATGCTCATGATGAACTTCCTCCCTTGCGTGATAATTATTTTCCCACAGTGAATGTGCTGTGTCACTACTTTCTTCTACAGCACTCGCTCTGATGTTATCTGGAACGCCACACTCGTGTCGGTGAATTCAGCAGGTTGAGCCAACGAAATAACGAGTTTCATCTTTCTGATTTGGATCAGATTCCACTGATGAATGTGAACATCCCAGATCCTGTCCAGTTCTCGCTCGAATTACTTTTAGACTTTTAGACAAATGTAGAATATGAGCGGGGCAATGGGTCTTAATTACCTCAAGTCCACACATATCCTCCCATTTTCAAAAACTCTGACTCACAACCTTCAGTTTAAGGCGGTTTATTTGTACAGAACTTAACTCTTTGAAACGAGCAAAAAGAAATGGATTGTTAAAATGATTTGTGAAGAAGCGATAAATTCAGTAAGTTGCCATCTTTGCAGATGTGATGACAGGTTTGATAAGTGACACTGTTTTTGTTGAGCTGCTCATTTATTTCCTGTTGTAGTGTCATATTTCTGTATTTCTCACAAGGCCCAAGAGCTTTGTGGGTCACAGACCAGCAGCTTGATGGAGTACAAAGTCAACTGTAGATTTTTGGAATGGATCTACTGACTTGCCATAACAGCCTGTTCCAGCTGACTTTCTGTTGCTGCTCTGGTTTGTAGACGTTCATTAACAGTGCTTTGTGGTGTTGGAGGGCTGCCGGCCGGCCGGTGAATTTGCAGGAGTTCTATTAGCAGCAGTAGCAGTAATGGTGGATCTAGTTGAAATCAAACTGGAGGAATAACCCGTCGTCATGTTGGTGATCATTTTAGTCGCCGTCTCCTCTCAGGCAGCGTTTGTCTTTGTCATTTTCCCGACTCAGTCAGGCTGAGTCGAGGCCTGCCTGGCTCCCTGGGCTGAGGCTCTCTGGGCCTATTCTGGGCGAGGCGAGCCCACCACCTACACATCCTGCAGGGGTGGAGAGAGGCATGTGGTCCTCCCAGCAACCCGGGCCTGCTGACTGCCACTCCTCTGTTAGCTAGGCCTCCGCAGGGCCTCGCATGCACATAGGAAGACTCAAAAACAAGCCTCTTTCACATTTCCACTTGCTTTTTCTCCAAATTCAAGGTGGCAAGTGACACACGTTTGGCACAGATGTGAGTGTTTCTCTGCTTTGTAAGGGCTGAGATTGGAGGCAGAGTGAATGACGGCATCGCTTTCGAAGATAAATGCTAATCTGACGGGCTGACAGGGCAGCAAACAGCCAAACACACATCCAGAAGAGCTTTATTCACAGGCTTCTGCAAATGTGGAATCTGCCCTGATGCATGCGGAGCTGAAATAGCAACAGCAGATTAAAACTAGCACACTTACTATGTGCCTTCATGCAGAATATGACATTAAACTGCTGCAAGAAACAGCTGTGCTCATTAGTAGATCAATGCGAGTATTGGTCCTGTAAAAGGCAGCTTTGTAGTCTTTAACCCATTTACCTACAGAGTGTTCAAACACGTGAAAAGATGTCGCTTACTAAACAGGGTCAAAGCAGAAACCCAGTCCCTTTCATTCTAAAAATGTAGGGCTGGTGGCATTCTTGATGCAAAAGTCGTCCATCAGGTGCCAAATTTAACCTTTTCACACACCTGCAGAGGCCTGATAAACTGCATCATGCACCTGCCAAGAAGAATGTGTACAGTCCAAATATATGTTTTTCACAGCTCATAGAAACGTGTCTCCATGTCGGTTTAAACTGGGAATTTTGGTGCAGAACGTTCATCCAGTGAAGAGAGTGGAGAGAGAATTTGGCTTTTTTGCCTAAAAAAAATCTCAAGTCAGGGTCAATTTCTCAGCTTTAAACAGCATCCAGAAGCTTAATTGACAAATTTGAATTTTATATCCAAGGTCGAGGTCTGAATGGCTTTTTGTTTTGGTGGCTGCTAATGAACCATCCAGGCAGAAAGAGTTCAGCACTGTGACTCCCAAGAAAAGGCAAATGATCTCAGAGTTAATGTCCTTCGTGGATCTCTGTCTGTCGGACTGATCCATGAAGGACAACTTGGTGTTTCTCACCATTTGGTGCTCAGCAGGGGGATCTCCGGCCTTGCAGTCAGCAAATGACTTATTTGACATTTCTACATCTGAAATGTTTGAAGGACTGGACAAGCGATTCAGCTTTAAAGGAACTGTTTGGTGTTTTTGTTAGAGGAGACGATTAACACCACTTTGTCTGTCTGTTGAATATGAGGCTACAGTCAGTCAGCTTAGCTTAGCACAAAGACTGGAAACAGCTGTCTTTGTGCTAAGCTAACCGTCAACTTTAGAGTGGTATCGATCTTCTCATATATCTGCAACAAAGTAAACAGACTTGTCTGACTCACGTTCTCTCCAAACCTAACCTCATGTTAACCTGTGGTGCGTCCTCCCTCAGGTATGGCGGCGGTGTTGCCGAGAACCCTGGGTGAGCTGCAGCTCTACCGGATCCTGCAGCGGGCAAATCTGCTGTACTACTATGAGGCCTTCATCCAGCAGGGCGGCGACGACGTGCAGCAGCTGTGCGAGGCCGGGGAGGAGGAATTCCTGGAGATCATGGCCCTCGTCGGCATGGCCAGCAAGCCGCTGCACGTGCGCCGCCTGCAGAAGGCGCTGCGGGACTGGGTCACCAACCCGGCCATCTTCAACCAGCCGCTCACGTCTCTGCCCGTCTGCAGCATCCCCGTCTACAAGCTGCCCGAGGGCTCGCCCACGCTGCTCAGCGGGCAGGACCGAGCCAACACCGCCAGCGTCAAGATGCCCAAAGCCGTCGCCGCCGCCTGCTCCGACCCAGGGAAGCTGGATGTGGCGCGGGACAAAGTCTCAGCCGGGTCCCCCCTGCAGGGCAGCAGCGAGGCCCGGTTCTGGTCGGGCCACAGCAACGACAGCGAGCACAGCCTGTCGCCGTCAGACCTCGGCTCCCCGTCCTCGCCGAGGGACGCGCTCGAGGCTCTGGACGCCGCGGCCGTCCAGTCGGTCCTGGAGTGTGTGGACAGGATGGCGCCGGGACTTCCCAAGACAGACCTAGCCGAGGTCAAAGAGCAGCTGAAGAACAACAAGAAACTGGCAAAGATGATCGGACACATCTTTGAAATGAGCGACGACGACCCACGCAGGGAAGAGGAGATTCGGAAATACAGCGCCATCTATGGACGCTTTGATTCCAAGAGGAGGGATGGCAAACACCTGACGCTGCACGAGGTTCACTTCCCTGCTGAATTTACTTGCTTGATATAATCGTCAAATTCCTCCTCGAGGTTTCTGTTTCTGTGTTTTTCCTGAGCTGAACTGACTCACTGTGTGTGATGTGCAGCTGACGGTGAACGAGGCGGCGGCGCAGCTCTGTATGAGGGACATGGCTCTGCTGACGCGTCGAGACGAGCTGTTCGGACTCGCCCGCCAGATTTCCAGAGAGGTCACCTACAAATACACCTACCGCACCAGCAAGTAAGAGTCAGCTGAGCCTGCCCTCGGTTTATCTTCACAGATTAGATTTTATTTTCCTGCACATATTGAGCAATTTTAGCACAAAAGTTTCCTCAGATGAAAAAAGATCTGTCTTCAGTAATCCAAGAAATATTTCCTGTCGTCTTGAATAGCTGACTCATGATTTCTGGATGAGCAACTTTCTGTTTTGCCCAGCTGACAGGAAGTGGTTTTGAATACGACCTTTGTCTTCTGATGTATAAAGTCCTGAAGTGTGTTTCCTGATGTGTGTCTGCAGGTCTCGCTGTGGAGACAGAGACGAGCCGTCCCCCAAAAGGATTAAAACAGAGGTAAGAGAAGCATCACTGCATCCGATTGAAGCCGTGCACAGGGAATACTAAAGGCTGCTAACTCCGAGAATTTCTTTGCACGTTTTTTGTTTTATTTAACAGACATTAAATAATTTGCAGGTGAACTCTCTCAGAAATGTGTACAATGTATACAGATTCATAAATTCAGCTTCTGTCAAAGAGAGAGAGATTCCTTTTGACCTGTTGGTCACACAAAACACTTCAAAATCAAAATCACAAGATTAACTGAATAAAAATGGCCGACAGCCCTGCACCTGTCAATCAAACACTGTGGGCGGGACTGTGACGTCTCCTTCAGACTTTCTGTTGAAATTTGAGGTTCTATAGTTTTAGCCTGGTGGTTTTCCCACTTCTTCTTCTGCTTCTTCCAAACAGACCAGAAAAGTCAAACGCATCACTTCCTGTGTGAAAGACTGGACACAATGAGTGAATATTAGAACATATGATGGAGGATCTCTTAAATATCAACAGGTCTTTACCTTTGGCCGTCTGTAATAAATGATGTGGAACAAAGTGCTGAAGCTCACTCACTGGTTCATTTTCTAAAATGCCAGAGATGTACAGACACAAGCCTGGCAGATGGCGCTCCTCTGCGTGCAGCTATCAGAAACAGAACGGACGCAGCAGCAGCAGCCTTGAACGGAGTACAAAGCGATCTCTCAGTGTTCGTCTCCTGACACACTTGGCGGAGGGTTTTCCTTCAGCTCTGAATGGCTCCTCTCAGTTTGTAAACCGATGATCGAAAACATGTGGTGACTGCGAACTCTGCAGGGATTTTAACCAAGACGGAGAGCTGCAGATGAACCGACACCTGCTCACAAAAACTACTCTGAGCTCCCAAAAGGGGGAATTCCTGCCAAATTCACTTTCAGGCCGCTGTTGTGCAGAAAAACTCCCAGAAATTCCACTTTGTTTTGTCAGTTGTTTTGTTATGAAAGGAAGCCAAAATATTCGACATGTTTGGAAGTAATAATAGCAGTAAACTAAAAATATGTTCCTGATTTAATAATATAATAGAATGTTTGCATTATTAGAAAGTAGATTTTATAATAGATCAATCAATAATAATGAAACTAACCACAATGAACAGTTTCCTCTTTTTCTTCATGTCACGTTTTATATGTTCGTTTAACTATTTTCTGACATGATATTTCTTTCAAAGATTTTCCTGCATTTAAAGAACACAGACTTGAATATCGGAGCAAGCTTTGATAAATGTTGTGTAATTAGTGTGTAACTGTGAAAGTCAGGTTCTTTAACCCATAAATTCCCAGCACAGAGAACGTGTTGTGTCCTCGATGCTCCGAAGCCATAAAATCTCACCTGTGCTCGACTGTGTCTCTGTTTACGTTACATAATGATAGAAGTGAAACTCACAGTGAACTTTTTCTCTCCGTCTGTTCGACTCCTCCAGGAGAACTTCTTCGACATCCAGGAGGCGCTGCAGGCCATCCACATGAGGCAGGAGATGCTGAGGGAGCAGCTGGCCTGCGCCAAGTCGAAAGGAGAAGAAACCGTGGGACGAAATCTGCAGGTAGGCCGACGAGTAAGATCACATTCACGATGGAAACTGTTGCTCTTTGATTTTGTTACGACTCCCCCAAAATCCCAAACCCACAGTTGTGTTTGTGAGCGTTCACAGTCAGAGGGGGGGACAGTCAGGCATGTCGGGGGCGCTTTAACAAAATGAGGGACGGATCTTTGAAACAGAAGTGTTTCTGATTCTTGTAAATGTTGAACTTATTTGAAGGCCAATCCACGATGGTGATTGTCAGGACAGATTATCTTCTACAAGCTCCAGTGAAAACCTCCTGGAACAGCAACAGACGTGTAACTGACAAACAGACGAATCCAAACAGGTGTTTCTGGATCAGTCCACAACTTTCACAGGTTTCTGTTGCTCCTGTCCTGAACGTGTTTGAAACATGTAGCTGCTGATCAGATTCAGAAGAAGCAGATATTTACAGAGATCGTGAAGGTCAAGAGATCAAACATGAATGAAATATAAAACAGAAACAAACTTGTTTGAACAGTTGGTTGTTTGTCAGTTGTTTAAAGGAAGATTTTCTCCTTTTCTCAAATCACTGTAGTCTAAATCAAATATCATTGCTTTTTTTCTGTTTTACTGTAAATACGCGAGTTGGTAAATTAAAACCACAGATATGAGAATCAGCCTGTGATGCTGCAGCAGATGCACCTCAGACTCTCAGCAGCAGATACGGCGACTGATTCCGACGTCGGCAGATGTTTGTGGCAGCAGGATCCAGTTTGATCCCAGTCATGTTCTTTATTGGTTTCCAGTGCCTCTGCTGCTGTGGCTTGTTCCTCATTAGAGCCGGAGTGTAGGAGGAGAGCTGTATGATCACTCATTAGGCAGGAAACATGTTCATGTGAAGAGCCTGTGTTTGCTCCTTCATGTATGTCTGTGGAGATGCTGCTTCATCAGCTGCAGTTACACTTGTCATTCTGATGTGATTTCTCAGAGATCGCACTCAGAAGAGGAGATTTCATGGCTGCGCTCACACCGCAGGCCTCTGCACGCCGCTCGTATCAGGATGTGAAGCACGGCCTTAATGATGAGAGCTGACAGTGACGTGCACATACGGCTGCTGTTTTTATTCCTCCTCTCTTCTGTGAATCTGAGGCGTCAACTCTTTGTCACTCTTTGCTTCATTCGTCCTCCACGGTAACGCTCAATGACTGGCTGAAGATGGAGCTGTGCTTCTCCAGGCTGCATGTGAGCGACCGAACACGGCTGCCACTCACAGCTCTGAGGATCGTGTCCACTAGGAAACAGCGTCGGCTCATGGAGAAAAGCCTCTTCACTTTGTTTACTGTCCTTTTTCTGTTATGGGACAGTTGTTAAGATCCACGTGACATCCAGGCAAATCTAAACCTCATCTTCATTATTAGGACAGTTTCAACCTTTAATCTCATCTTACTTCACTTCCTGCTGTTCTTATTATTTAAAATGATTCTTTTTTAGCTGAGCTTCTGTTTGTTTGTGTTTACTGTGAAAGATGTCTCTGAAGGTTGATGGTGAACTTGGTTCTCCACTACTCAACAAGTGCAGTACGAGAGAGAATCCTGTTGACTTTCAGTAACACAACAGATCAGTGTTTTCTGCCTCTGGCCTGATGAACACACTGAAGTGTCATTTCACTGTCGCTGAACCAACCAGGTCTGTGGTTCATGATTCAGAGGTCTGGATCCAAATCATAGAATTACTCTGCTCTCAAATGTCAATATCATTCTTGAAAAATCAGTCTGGATTCTTCTAGAAAGGTTTCACCAGATTTTTCTTCCATCCAAATCCATTTTAATGATGGTGTTGGTTCTTGTCATATCCGGCCGTCAGCTGATTTGCTCCTGTCGTTCTAATTCTCATCTGTTTGTGTTCATCAGATGCAGCTGGAGCGTCTGCTGGCCAGGCAGATGGAGATCCTGCAGGACGCCGCCGTCCAGGAGCGACTCCAGGCTCTGGACTGGAGGATCCCCCCCGCCGCCTTAAAGTACCTCAACGACGCCCAGAACACCAACGGAGCCGCCGCAGACGCCAGCAGAGACAACCAAGGTAGGACACAGCAGAGGGTGGAGGTCAGACGCTGCTTTGAACATTTCACAGTCAGACACCCAGTGAGCTGCTTTATGTCAGTGGACATGAAGTCCCAAAAAACAAACAAAAAAATCTGGATTTTCTGATGGAAGTCAAAACGCCGGCGTGGGAGGGACGTGACTATTTTCATCACACAAAAACACGTTGACATGGATCAGGCTGCCTCACATCACCTCAGAGTGGCAGCGTCTCCGAGTTCATGAAAGCAGCAATTTTAATCATCAGTTAATATTTCAAATCATTTATCAGGTCTCTGCTTCCAGCCTCTCTAATGTTTCACACCATTCTACATTTAATGTTGTTAGTTTTCTACTGTTGGTCTGACGGAAAAAAGCAATTGGAAGATGTGAGCTCAGGACATTTTATGGACTCAACAAGTAGCTAATTGTTGGTTGTAGCACTGAGCATCAAGGCCTGTATCACAGTGTCTGTGCCGACGCACTGATGAAGCCGTTTTAATGAGACGTTTCATGTTAACGTCCGTCTTCACACTGTGGATCAACAGACCACACTGCTGTTGAATACGCTCTCGTCAATCATGGAGAAAGAAGTTTGAGCGTTGCCAGGTTGTAATGGGCTCACTGCTGCCCCTCATGTCCAGTCCACAGACAGCATGCAGCTGTGGGAGCCGTCTTCAGCCAAACTGTCGCCCATTGTTGGCTTTAAGGCTCAAAAGGAAACAGGAGTGAATCGGAGCCTAATGTGACTTGATCTTTTTTGGAGTGCGGCAGAAGAGCAGATTCATTTCATGTCATGAATGCCACAGGATGTGTACGTGGCTCTGTGGATGGAAACAACACCTATAGGTGCTGATTTTCCACACCGAGTCGCGGCAGCTGTCACTTTTTTTAATCTCCATTTTTTCAGCTCTGACTTCTCAAACACAGAAGGAGGAAGAAGAGAGGAAAAAAAAGATGCATCATTATTCAGGATCTTACTTCTCCTCAGGGCCTCATCTCATTTTCATCCCTTTCCTCCTTCACCCACTCCCGACAGCTCATTATATCGCTGTTCCCACAAATCCCACAATGCACCTGTAATTATCACGCCCACGCCTGTTTACCTCCAGCCAGTTGCCTGGAGGGGGGCGTCTCTCTGTCTCTGTCTATCTGTCTCTGCCTCTCTCTCGCCTCCCCCTCTTCTTCTCTGCTTTCTTTCCTCTTTTCTTCTTCTTCTTGTCCCTTTTCTTTTTTCTTCTCTGTCGCTTGTCATTTCTTTTCTTCTCCGTCTTGTCCTCTTCCCTCTCATTTCATCCTGCCATGCTTTTCCTGTTTGCACCGTACGTCTCGCTTAACCCCCCTTTTCCTTGTTTGTTCTCTTTTATGTCGTCTATTTTTTTGTCTTCTCTCTTCGTCGCTGCAAGAAAAGCTCTAAATGCTCAAGTAAAATTCACTAAAACAACAACTTGCCAAAACCTGCTTGAGATTGAATATCCATGTATTTTTCTAACATAGAGCCTCGTGGATTAAAGTCAGGGGTTGTGTTTTCAGCTGTGGAGATCTGCAGCAGTTCGTTGATTAATTGAAAAGAAAGTTAATTGGCAACTATCTTGATCATTCATCTTTTTAGTCTCTTGTTCAAGCTTCAAAAATTAGAGGATTTCAACTTTTTTTGTCAAACAATTTTAAATACATCACCTTGAGCTGGAAACATTATAAGTGGCATTTTTCATTTTTTTCTAAAGATGAAAGTGATGAATGAAGAAAGTAATCAGCAGATTAATCAATAATGAAAATAGATGAAAAGACCTGCGGTTGTGAAATTAAAGTGAAAGTCAGTGACGCAGAGTTCTGAGCAGAAATCAGGCTGATTCTGTTTGTTTTCATGTTTCCAGATGAACGACCAATCAACTTGCGGGTGGTTAGTCAGAACATGCAGGAAGGCGACCTCCCATTGGGCAAGCAGCTAGCCAATGAACTGAAGCGCCATCACAACCACAACAACAACAACAACAACAACACAGACGAGACCAAAACACCAGCAACAGGTCAGTGATGTCAGACGTCTTGTTGGAGCAGTTTTCCATCGTTCCTGCTCTATAAACCTCTTTGTTAATGATCACCTCCTTTATCTTTGTCTCCAGAAAACGGGACATCGCAGCGGGCGTCCAGCAACACAGAGAAGAAGACCATCAAGTCAGAGCCGGAAGACTCCACATAGTGCCTCCCGCCTCGCCCTACTGCCCCCGCCCCCTCCACCCTTTGTACCCACCCTCAGTTCATTCTACTCACACTTGACAGTATGCAGTTATTACCCGTCAATAGATACTAAGCAAGCACAGCCACAGTAGAGCCTTAACAACCAATGTTGCCTCATGAATAGCATTTATTTTTCTTTGATTTAGTCTTTTTGTTTGATTTTATTTTTTCGTTTGTTTGTTTAAAGGGTATTTGCCAAAGCACCCAGAGAGCATGTCGAGACGCCCTTCAGCTCTCCGCAGGTCTTTGTCTGTGGATTAATTGTACACGTTGGATGTACATGTAATTTAAGATGATCTGTTGCAGACCTTTGTATACTCTTTACCTCTGCCTGGGTGGGGTTTTTCTTGCTTTCTTTGAGCAGCCGGGTCGCAGGCTGTCACGCCGGGGCTGAGTCTGAACTCAGACGTAGATTCAGAGATGAGACAAAAGCCAAAATGTTGATTCAGCATCTTGGAAACACTTCACTTCAGGAAATGTTTGAAGGCCTTCACTTGATGCTGCCAGTTATTTGATCTAAAATATCACATTCAATTAACATTTCAGATGGTGACCATGGCAAACACTACATGCTAAACATTAGCATTTAGCTTGAGAGCCATTCAAGCACAGCCTAACAGAGCTGCTGGTGTGGCTGTGGACGTCCGGTCTTGTGTGACAGTTATTTTGGATTCACAGCTCTTAGGCCAAGTTACCAAATCACTATTACCTGAAAACGAATATTTGTTGTTGTTATTAAGGCACTGGAAATCAATTTTGAATGCTGCCTTAAAACCGTTTTTATCTCAACACAAAGTGCTTATTGATGCTTTTTGTTGCACACTGTAGATGGAAGTGATGATAAACTCTACACACAAGTATATCTGACAATTAATTGGAAAGAAAACAAAGTAATCAACTCATAATAATGGCTGTCATGCAAAGTGTTATCTAATTTTTGAGATTCATGGCTTGGAACATAATAGTCTGTAGGCTGCAGTGGCTGGTATCCAAAAATCCCTTTTCACAACTTTACAAGGCGACTCCAACTCTCAGCTACAACAAGAAGATCTTAAAACTTACCAGCAAAAGCCAAAGACGATTGTCGTTTCCCTGGCCGTCACCTGGGGTCTTCTGAGCCTCCGTCATTCTCCCAAATCTAACTTGGGTGTCTGCGTTTGTACTGTAACTCCAAACAAAGGTGTACTGTAGGGAGATCGAGTTGGGATTCAGCCCCTGCCGCAGGTTCGTTTTTTTTGTCGTTCACTTCAAACGGGAAAACAGGAGAGGTGGGATTAATCCTTCCCTCCTCACTCTTGTCTTGTGTATATTTATGGGAGGTAATATAAGGAGAGGATGTATAGGAGCTGTTGTGGAAAAACAGCAGGGGACCTCTGTCATTCGTCTTGGCAGGAAGGCTGGGCTGGCAGCCGGAGGCCGAGCTAATTGGTTCATTTCACTTTGTAATTTAGCAAAACACTGCTGTTGAACTGAAACCACGCATCTGCAAACAAGGAGTATTTCAGGAATCGGGCCTGTGTATTTTTTAGAAACACGCTTTCAGCAGGCCCCACGGGTCGAAAAATCCACTCAGCATGTGAGCTGTCAACTGAAGAATCAAATATTAAAGAGTGCAGGTATGTGGTTTCTCAACAACAGCAGCAAAAAGCAAAATTCCTGTTTATTGCTGTTGTTGGCGGAGCAGCGGCCGGGCTCTGTAAATAGTACCGAGATAACAAATAGTGCTAGCCTAATCTCTCAACCAGGGTTTTCCTTTGTCAAGTGTAACTTTGCTGTAGATTTTTGGTGTCAATACGGTGTTTATGTATGTAGAGCAAAAAGAAAAAAAGAAAACTTAAGTGTCATTGAGGAAAAAATACAACAGCGTGAAAGTGTCTGGTATATAAAAACATGCTTTACATGATGATGATGTTGATTAGCCTTAGCTCTTACCAGTGTTTAATCCACCTGTGATGGCCATCAGTGCATATTTCAAAGATGTGTTTTTGCTGTTTAGAGGTAAATACATAACAGATAAGTGTTCACTGTGTTTCTATGTGTTTGCCACACTGTGTAAATACGTCTGTTTGGTCCACAATGATAATAATGTCCAGACAATTTGGTCTAAGTCTCCTTCCCCCGACTCCCTGCAGATAGTTTAGTGTCACTCAGCGTAATGACAGACCAATGCAATATTTATGTAAGTAATAAGTCTATTTGCATTCTCTATGGATCCATCACTTTGTTATGTGCTCAGTAACTGTATGTCTGTCTCGAACTTCAGGGTGGGGATTCACCTACAACTTGGGAAATGTTTGTGTCGTCGCAGGGCACCGTATTTGTATTTAAAGACTTTGTGTTCTTTTCACAAAATTCCATGAGGTTGTTTTGTTTCGAGGAGCCACAATGGCAAGAAACTAGCGAGTCGTGATCTGGTGGAAAAATCCAGTTTGCTCGAGTGAAACTAGCTAGTGAACTCTGGGAGGTGGAGCCGTCGTGGTTCACCTTGTCTCCGGCCTGATGGGCTCAGACACTGGCCTGGTTAGCGTGACTGTTGTACGACGTTTCCGAGAATAGCGCATGTCTGAGCTGCCGTCTCACTGATCACTGTTCTCCTCACTGTTTATTGTAAAGTGATAGATTAGGCTTCACCTAGTTATGCACCTGTTTTTTAAACACTAATATATTTTATTTGTTATACAGCACATAAACATTAAACTTTATTTTTTTGAACTCTATTGTGAGGTGCGTTCTGTGATCAATGTCGTCTCAATCCAGTTTATTTGTCTGCAGTGTTGTTATTATGGCCCCACTGACCCAAAGCCCACTCACATGTGGTGATAAAGTGTCCGATCACGGCTGACATTTAGCAACAGTTAACCCGACTTAGCTTTCACACAGGATATATGAGGATATTAATTCAATTAAAATCAGTTAATTCTATATCCAAATTAAGTCTTGGTGCCAACCCTGGCTCAGCGCAGGATATGTGAAGATATTAATTGGCCTCATTTATGATAAATCACAACAGACTTACTAATAAAGACTATTTATATTTCGCCCCCTGACCAACAAAAACAACAACATCTCAGCTGAGAATACTGAGTTCAGTGACTGATGGGGCAGAAAATGTCTTTGTAGTGTTGTGATGACGGCTTCTGCTCTTTGTAACTATAATGTCATGATAATAATGTTTTGGTAAATTATATATGAGTCTCCTGCTGCAGGGAGGAGCAGCTGGGGTTTCAGTGTCTTGCTCATAAAACAAAGTGAATCCTGGCTGGAGAATGTGAGCTGCTCTCATCTTGCGGCGACAGCTCTGAAGGTGCCTTTGAGCAAGGCAGGGGAGCCCCGGCTTTTTCCAACGTCAGCGTGTGTGAGTGCGAAACAGGAGAAGAGCAAAGGTGACTGGTGATCCAGAGAGGCAGGTATGAAAAGAGGCCCAGGCAGTGATGACAGGCAAAAACCCTGAGAGGACAGTGCAGCTTCCTTTAAAGGAGCTTCTCTGTCTTCTGTTTGTTTTCTTCTTCTCCCTTTTTCGCTGAGATGAATCCCTGCGCAGGCCATTTGCATCAGCGTCACATCAACACATTGTGAAACTGGCCGATGAGTCACTCTGACGCAGGTCCTTTTCACATAGCCTACCTCCCATCATCCTCTCTCTCTCTCCACTCCCTCCATCCCCCACTCCTCTCTCTCTCTCTCACACACACACACAGACAGATTTTCTCTGGAGAATAGCTCAGCTCATGAACACCCATGCTGGCTGCCGTTCACAGTGGCAGCCCTGCTTGGCTCTCAAACGGCCACCCCTCCCCTCCCGCTCTTCATCCTCCTCCTCCTCCTCCTCCAGTGCAAGTCACTGATGATGGTGTGTTGCTGTGGCAACGGCTGGAGGTGGGCGGCTCCACGGGCGGTGGGCGGAAGCCAGCCGCTAAGCAGCGTGGGAGGGATCTGCCGAACGCACCCATCACCCTCATTTTGAAAGGAGCAGGAAGCTGACTGCTTTTGAGAAGGTGTGGGTGTTGGTGAATTATCGCCTCTCCTCCCTGCAGCTTCGTTAGGGATCGCCTTGTTTGTCTCCCTTCCTTCCTTCCTTTGTTTTCTGGTTTTCTGCTGCATGCAGTGGAAATGCAGCTGCTCGTGTGGGGATTTCTGAGCAAAATTAAACTTTGAGAGCTGCTGTTAGTTTGAAAAAGTCACACTGTTACATGAGAGCACGACACCAGAGGAAACATGGCAGGTGAAGAGAAAAGAAAAGGTTCAGTCAGTGAAAAATAGTTTTAATGGATAAGGTTTATCTGCATGCAACAGCACAGCCTTTCTATTCTCTTCCATATTATTAAAACTTACTGGCCATCAGGGTCAAGTAAAAAATCATATTACTACACCAACATGCAGCTTCGTCTGACGAGACTGAAAATGTCATCTGAGCTGATTTGATTCTGTCATAAAAGCAAAATATGTATAACATATTGTGGAAACAAAAATTTCACAAAAAACAATATACAGATATATGTGTATATTAAACATAAGACAAACACATATTCTAAAATATTAAATGCACTCACTTACATCTCCTCTTTGTATCCTAGTCTGTTTGGTCTGTATTCCTGGTATCATATGACGACACCAGAAACCCTCGAACACGATGACATGTTGGTCAAATCAAATGTGCAAAAGTGGTCATAGTTTGAATTGTCACACCGATAGCTGAAGCCAAAGTTCAGCAGTCAGTCATTTTTTTAATTGCAGATTGAATGCGACAGATTGCACACTCTTATTTTTAGAAGCTCCCAACGGTGGAGAAAATGTCTTGCTTACATAAACAAGGCTCCTGTTAATTTACTTGCCATGAAGCTCGTTAGGCTGTGGGATACACGACATGGCCGTGGTGTGTGGACGCCCCAACAACTCAGCCACATTCAAATCCAGTGTCACAAAGTGGGCCGCACTACACAGAGAGACAGCAACCCATGACACATGTAAAAATGTATAAAAGAAAATACTTTTGAATGAGGTTCGAGAAGTGATTTTTAATAAAAGAAAATGATTATCTTGATATGTAGAATTTTTGGGGAATTTTTTTAGATGATAAAAACATCAACAACAACAGGCTGGAAATTTTCACAGAAAACCCAAAATCTGCACCTTTTAGCATCAGTGAGGTCCAGTCCACATACTTTTGGCCCTATATTGTGTTTACATACAAACCCAGTTGGACAAAAATCTAAAGAAATGACACATCAAATTAACCGTCTGTGCAGTCCACAGACTTTTGGCCACATGGTGCAACAAGAACCAGGCTGATAATCTAAGTTAGATTGTATTTGAAACTCATTCAGTAACTTCAAGAAAGGGATTTTTTTTTTTTAATGAAAATGTGGATTCCTGTAAAATAACAACCGACAAGAAAATTCTGTTGGAATTCCCCTTTAATTCTAGACCTGATTACATGGAAATGTGAGCCGCAGCGTTTGGGTTTCCTCCAGTGTGTTCAGTCCAAATTCATGAATGTTTCATGTTCCAAGTGAACCATTATTAGTCAGCATGAACTTGTTTGTTTTATCCTACTTGGAGCTCCAGGTGGGTGGAGTTTACCGAGATTCAGAAAAAGTCAGATAAAAGTTTGGAGTCACAGAAAAGTAAACTGAAGCAACTTTGAAAATACTTTCCAGTGAGTAATCTCTTTTGTAGGTCATTATTTTATGCTGGGTGTCAAACTCCACCCACCCAGGCCACGAAAGAGGTCAAAACAAACATTAAAATGCTTCTGACTCAGGTCTTAGACTGTGTGATAACATATTAAAGGCTTCGAATCAGTTTTATCAGGAACCATTGATAGAAATCTGACCTGACTTTATCACAATTTATGAAATGATTGAAAAAGCGTTGGCATGAAAATTACTTTGTGTTGATTATCAATTCAAATGTGTCATGAAATAAAAATAAAATTCAGATTTATTAATTAAGTTTTCAGTTTGGCTGCCAGAAAGCAAAGCTGCTTCATGTGATAGAACAACTAGAACATCCAGCTCTATAATATCTGAACGTCGTATCACATTTCACCACCAGATGGCGCTGTGGCTGTATTGTCAAAGACAGAGACGCCATCTGCTGAGGAAACAAGTCTAGAATATCTGCAGTACCAGAATAATTCAAATGGTGTCACACCAAGACAAGACTTCAGACAGGACTCTCTCTCTCTCTCTCTCTCTCTCTCTCTCTCTCTCTCTCTCTCTCTCTCTCTCTCTCTCT
>JBBMOC010000263.1:0-15289 GCA_037975185.1 Centropyge bicolor | reverse complement strand
CGGTGATTTAACTGTAATAGCACATAAACAGGATTGTATTTTTAGTATTTATCGTCCTTTGCTGCTGCTTTTATCCACCATAATAATATTATAGTTTTATATATTTTTTCTAAACTGTAATATATGATACAAAATAAATATAGTATATATGAGCTGTAATAAAGATGGAAACGGTTCACAAAAACATAAAAATTAAAGCAAATTGCTGCAAAACTGATGGAAATACGATGACAAAAAAAAACCGTTATTATGATCGACAGCCCTCTTGGCCAATCAGCTGCAGGCATGCCTTATCACTATCCAATCAGAGCTCTTGTGGGGTGTAATGGTAGGTTGTGTCTCACCGGGGAACGTGTTGAGTTGTTGAGTCGCGGAGGAAAGAAACGTCGCTCGCGTCAACAAACGCTCGTCTCTGTTTTATCAAAGTTTCACCATCCGGCTTGAAATGTTCCACCTCCGGTCGACGGCAGCGCTCAGGGAGTTGTTCAACACCCAGCTGAAGCGGCCGCTGACGGGCAGAGTCGGCGCCGAAGCCTCCGCCTGCTTCAGCTCCGTCAGTCCGGCGCGGAGGTCGCCGGGCGGAGGGGCGACGTTCACCGGCTTCAGAGCTCCGCCGCACCCCGCTGCCAGGATCCAGGCGAGGGGCTTCTGCTCCAAAGGCGACGGACAGAATGAAGCCGCCAAGGACGCTTCGGCCGAGAAGTGAGTCACAGTGAAAACTGCTCTGGGGTCAGATGTTAGCTGCTAGCTCCTCTGCAGGCAGAACTTAATGGAAAAAACTGAGAATTTAGTCAGTCGTGGTAGGCAGCTGGGAGCATCAATGGAAGCCATTTTTTAATTGAAATAAGTTGATATTAACACACAGGATAAATGCCGAATTAAAGAATAGCCCCATTTTAATACCATGCATTTAATATATTTGAATTTTCTTTGAATGTCCTTGGCTCATTTTAAATCTATATAAATGTTGAGGGTCCACAAGCGAAGCTGTTCACCAGCTAGCTACTTTGCGGTGTAGCTAGCAGCAAGCTAATCTAGCCGAGGCTTTAATGTGGCTTTAATGTTGTCGCCTGCCTGTAAGAAAAAGGCACCTGACCCTGCTTTTGTAGATAAAACGGAGAAATAAGGGAGTCAGCTTATGTCCGATAATGGAAGCATGTCGTGACCAGCTAAACCTGACTGAGGCTTCAGACTCCAGCAGCTGCTCCTGGAAATGACAAACATCACTTCTGCAGATCAAAGATGTGTCTGTTTAAATTCATGCATTAATTCATGGAAGACAGAGCAAGCTTCAACTCAATGTCTAATGAAGGTCAGTCATCATGGCATGGAGGAATGCAACCAGCAGTTATTGTTATTGATGCCATGTATTGATTATTTGTTATTAAAGCCACCAGCTGACAAATGACATGTGTGTTAGAAATGATTAAATCAACAGTCACCAAACCCAGAGAGATTCCATTCATAATGACTTAAAGAGACATTCAGCAAGATTGTCAGAAGGAAATATATGAGAAATTGACTGTCAATTGACCACTTGTTTATATTCTGCCAATAAACCGATCAGCTCCACATGTCAGCACTGATCGCGTCTCCCTGTGAGACACGTCTGATCAGTGGTATGAATTGGAGGCCATTGTTGACATTTCAGTGCCCACTGGATTTTCACGTTGCCTTTATCAGTGATTATTTGCTGTGTGTCAGCCGAGCACACACAGCTGTAATTGAGTGTGTTTGACAGGGCTGATCTTTCAACAGGGGGAATTGTTGAGTGCTGATAGCGACATGAGGATGTGAGTCCTCTTGGTCACCATCACAGCCTCCCTGTTGACTCAGGCTACTGCATGCTGCCAAAGACCTGCTTCATCTTTGACCCAGAGATTTAACTGTCTGGACTGACTGAATGTCGATTTCTGACATGTACCTGGACAGTGTTTGGAGATATGTTAGTACTGACTATCGAAGCACAGAGAACCAGAGTAGAAATATCCTGGTTGGCAGACGGTTATTCATGCTGACAAGTTGAACTCTCTTCACTTTGCTGTAACAGAATCAGGTCTAGTATTAATGAACAGAGGTAAAGGCAGTGCAGAAGTTAACGGCGGCGAAGTCTCAGTTATTTTAAAACACGAGTCCAACGTGCCTTGAATGCTCTGTGATCGATGTCTTGTTTTCAACACGAGGAGCAGCTGTGACACCGTTCTCCACCCAGAGAGCTTCCATGGTAGTAAAATGCCTCATTGCCCCTGCAGGCCGACATTGTCCCATTTGTTTCCATTCACGGACAATTTGCTTAAGCGGCCGGCCGTGTTTAGGCAGTCACTTTGCTCATCCGACTGGTTGTCAGCAACATCTTGTTTCCCCTGGAGGCTAATGTCGGCGTCGGAGCAGCGTCTGCTCGTTCTGTTGAAGATTAGCGTTTGAGAAATCATCAACAGGCTGCACTTACATTTAGCTTCATGGGGGATGAAGCGCAGTGAGTAAGCAGAAGTTAAACTGCTGTTGAGGAACACACTGGCTTTTCATCTGTCTGTCAGAGGCCCAGATTCATCTGATCGTGTCAGCTTCTGTTTGTGATCAATGTTGCATCACAGCAGGAGGCCACAGAAACGTTCGACACTATGAGACGACTGGTGGAGGAGGTTGAGTAGGTGATGTTCGTTAGTTTCTAGGTTTGATATGAGGATTCACTTTGATGTCAAACATAATGGAATATCTTTGGGTTTTGGACTGTTGGATGGACGATAAAAGACATTGGATAAGATGAGTAGTCGAGTTACAGTAGTCGATCAACAGACAATTAATGGGCCATGATTTCGAATGTTCCCCATGTCGCTCAGCAAATTAAAGCTACATAGTAGATTTTCTCCCTTTTAACATTCAAAGCATTGTGATTCTGGCCTGTATCCTCCTTTAGACAGTGTTTTGATTATCAAATAACAAATAATAAAAGACTAATGGGATGAATAGATAAACCTTACTGATTCCACACAGGGAAGTTGAAATGTCAGATTTGCAGATAAGTCACTTTCATTTATGATATATTGAAAACACAAATATAAATAGTAACTATAAAGTGTATTGACACAAAAATAGTCACAGAAAATGGAAAAGCTGGAAGATTAGTTCCATTTATAGTTGTATCGTGAAAGGCTGCAACTTTGTGAATTATTTATTATTATGGGCTCAGGGAAATTGTTCGGCCATTTTTTTGGTCAATATTGTGGCATTTTCAAGCAGAAGATGTCACAGACACCAGGTTATGACATAAAGAATATACAGGGTTAAAAGTCAGTGAATCAGGCCGATACAACATGACTCATGAATCAATCTGTTAAGTATAATATAGAAGACGGTGTGTGAAGTCCCAGGGGCCCCGACAGCGTTCAGCCTCAGCTCCGGTCTGGGTATGAGGGTCCTGAGGCTGTGCTCCGGCTAATAGGGGGTTAAAAATGTTTGTAATGCAGGGGAGCTTATCCCGCCCACATCATTTTTCCACGGTTTTTGCACCAAAGCCTGGATGCTGGCGTGCTGCCCAGTAGTTGTCAGGGCCTCCAGGAGCAGATGAGTCACTTGCACAGATTGATTTGTGCAGCGCCGCCTCTCAACGCTTTACTGTCTGCCTCCACCCTCCACACCAGTTTGTCATGACATCTGTGAGGCAGCGACACCGGCACCGTCGGCCACGTTAGAGACACTGCCGACGACTCTGTCTGGTCACAGACCTCGGCTCGTCAGTATGAGCGCACCTGTAGTGGGACGCCCGTGGAACGTCTCAGAATCATGAGCAGTGTAGTTTCAAGAGCAGGTCGAGTAGAAATTTGGATCAACATTATGTACAATGCAGCGAGTTGTTTTCACCTTTCTGGACAAGCTGTGCGTGTTGAATCACAGCTGACCTTTAAAAGCATGGAGAGGGAAGAGAGAGCGCTAATGAGAGCGGCTGAGGTGGATTAATGAGAGCACCCAGCCTGGTCCAGATGTTCCAGTGGCCGTTTCTAACCAGGTGGTGCTGATGCTCCCAGAGGCCTCATTAACTAACAAGAATGTTACTGACTTCAGTATTGTCTAATGCCAGGTTGCTGTCATGTTGGAACACACTCTGATATTTACTTTAAGGGTCACTGGGGGGTTAAATTGATCAGCAGTTCATTTCTATCTGTTTTTAACTTTGTTTCAGTGTTTGCAGTCCTTCCTGTCTGGACACCAACTTTAATGAGACCAGTTCTTCTTTCATTTGAATGTTAATGCAGTATTTTGAATATTAATTATAACGAGCTCGGGCTTATTTTTAGACACAGGCCTACTTAACATGCCATCGTTTCTTAATGTTGTGTGATTGTTAATTCATCAAATAATATGATTTTCTTCTCCAGTATTTTCCATTTATTATTCTTAATTTGTTGTCCTCACAGCAGCTTTGAATTTTGCCTGTGTTCATATTTGTGTGTCCATTTCAGTCACAGTCGTATCAGGTTGTGTTTATCAGTATTACATGAATGCTCATTGCTGATGTGTTCATACTGTTCTGTAAATGCCATTTTCACTGTTACTAATTCAGTATTATTCCCTCTTCACACTCTCTCCCTGTTGTTGATCTGCTTGCTTTGCATTTGTAAGTATGTTTCTATTTTTTATTTTAGTTTTAGTCTTTGTTTTTTGTCTGTTTTCCAGTAGAAGTAGAGGTTTTCTGCAGAAAGCCGACAACCGCTTTTACCTTGAAATGACCTCACTTCCTCCCAGCGGCTGCGCTTGAATCCCCTCCCTTCGACCTCACCTCCATCCCTCCCTCCCCCCCGCCCACATACACACTCTCTGGTGTGTATTCCTTCCTCACCAGCAGGCATCCACCTTCATTAATGAGGTCAGAGCACGTTAACGATCAATGAAAAAGTTGCAGGTTCTGTAAGGATGCAGCAACACGATTATCTGGAGAGCATGAGAATTATTTTTAATCATGCTGCGTTCCACATATGAGTTGGAAAGTCGGGAATTCTGATTTTCTGCTTGGAGAAAAGTCCAAATTTCAATTTGATGTCCAGTAAATAATCCTCAAACAAACAAACAAATCAAACAAATTTTAATTTTCAGCATTTGATGACATCGGCTATGGTTTGATCAATGAGAGTTAAATACATGAGATTGGCTGTTGCAGCCTGTTTGTTTCCTGGATGGGAAACTGAAATGCCGGAAATATAATTTTCCCACTCAGGATTTCTGACCTCTGACTCTGAGTGGAACTGTCAGTAAAGAAAATGAGGAGATGTCAAAGACTCGGCCCCAGTGTTTCCTCTGTGTTATTCTGCAGCAGGAAACTTGATGATGGGTTAAAACACATTCTACCCCACAAACACCGTCCTGCTGATTATTGTTATTCCCAACAATGCTCCACGTCCTCCTGCTTGTTTGATTAGAAACGACAGTGAGCAACTGTTTTAGGAAATTGCTGAACTCATTAGTTTTCAGTCTGGTGTTTCCAATGTTCCCACATCTCAATTTTAGCTCATACATCTGTTTTATGTCTAATGCTGTCGCTGTTTTATCAGAATTATGCAGAGAAAGGGGACGATTTGATTAATGTCCTTCATTTGACAATTTGTATAAACCCCAACATTCATTGACTCTTAAAGTAGGAAATTTGTCTTTTACAGTTGTCATGTCAATTTCCTGACAGCTCACTGCTGCTGAATGTATCCAGAGGAAACCCTGTTAATGCTGAGTCTGAGATGACAGACTGGTAGATCTCTGCTCTCATGTCTCCAAGGATGCAAACTCAGCTTTTTATCTGCTGCGAGGAGCCACCTGCCAGCTAAAGCTTTACCTTCAGACATCCTCTCCTAGGCCAGTGCCCCATGATGCACTGCAGGACAGAGTGCGCCTGGGCACCCAGAGCTTTGCACAAATCCAATTTGGTGTTGATATGAATCATAGCAGAGAGCCTGCTGTGAGCTGGTCGCCCCGTCTGCCTCCTGACACGCTACTAACTTTCCTCCCTGAGACGACTGGTGTGAAAGCGCTGCCTTGAATACCAGCCAGGCCAAAATGCTGCATGATAGAATTCATCAGACACTGGATGGATGAAGTTTATTTAATTCAGTGATTGCCATGGGGAACAAAATTACAGTATTACAGCAGGACAAAGAATGGAGATAATAAATACAGTGAAGAAATGTAGAAATGTAGGACAAGTAACGTCTGAGGTTTGTTCCAGTCTGTGAGCAGTCGCACTGTGGGACAGAAAGCTGAGTGAAACTCACACGCAAAGTGACTGTTGTGCACAATAAGAGGCTTGTTCACATGTTGGACTCAAAGGGAGAGTTTTTTATTTAAGAAGGCCTCCAACAGATTTGGCATATTTTTGTTAAACATGTTCATGTTCTCATCCACACCTTCGCTGTGAATTCAGCTCAGAAATAATCAGAGCTTCAGTGATGATGGGATCTTGTTGCTTGGAGCCTGATTTGAGGCTTTTTTCTACCAACCCCAGTGCAGACTGTGCTGTCATGCAGTGGGAGGCTGGTGGTCGTTTCTCAGCCACTAAACTACATGGCCAGAATGTGCCAGGGCCGTTGGCAAGCTTCCACATCACAGCTGCAACAGTTGAGGCTCAGTCATCACAATTCGCAGATGGTGCTTTTATTCGGCTGAATTGCAGCGACGCCGCCACCTCACGCAGTGTGGACGAAGATGCCTGTAAGGCAGCGCCACTTCTCACTCAGACTGAGCTGCGTGTCATGAAATATTTGTTGTTTCTCTGGTCTTTGTGTTCTGCTGCTGTCCCCAGGACTGACCCACACTAAGCAGGATGAACAAGTGCAGACTTCACAATGATACATTTCTCTAAGGGAGTTTCATTTGGCTCAAAGGGTTTGGGTTAAATTTGTTGTTGTGTTAATCAGCTTTGTCAACACATTCCTGGCTGGTGTTCTGACAGAGTAGACATTTAACAGTTTACATTACAGTGGCCTTATGGCAGCATGTTAACCTGTGGAAAAACACAGGTTAAAATACTGCACTGAGGTCGGTGTAAGGTCAGATTCTCCAGTGCAGTATTACAGTTATTTCTCACAGCTTCTCCTTGCAGTCAAAAGCTTCTTTCTCCTCCCTCTGCTGCAGTTTCCCCCCCATGTTTCCACCACAGTGGGCCTCACTGTGGAGCTGTTTTTCTCACTTCTCTGTCTGTGTGTGTTTTTCTGTTGCCTTCCCGCAGGAGAAGGAAGGCAGGCATCCTGCCCAGCCTGGAAGACCTGCTCTTCTACACCATCGCAGAGGGCCAGGAAAAAATCCCTGCACACAAATTCACCACAGTGAGTTCTCACAGCAGACCAAACTAGTTTATGCAAGATTTACGAATGTCAAACCAAAACGGGGCCTGTACTGTCGGATTGATAGCAAGTAGACAAATGTGGATGTGACCATTTAGCAGCAGGGAGGCAGTGAATCAGAGCTCCTCCTTAAAGATGTCTCCCTGGTTGAATTATGAGCAGGATAACTCCTCTTGTTTGGTTCCGTTCACGGCTCGTAGCTTTATTGATTTATTGTCAGGCCGTCCTAATCATGATGTTCCCCCTCCTCTCTGCAGGCTCTTAAAGCCACGGGGCTGCGCACGGGAGACCCTCGGCTCAAAGAATGTATGGAGATGCTGAAGGTGACTTTGAAGACGACCTCTGACGGAGCGCTGGACCGACACCTCTTCAAGAAGTAGGTTTTGCTATTGATCACTTATCTTTGTAACCCAGGAGATATATTTGTCTTTTTTGCAGTATTGAATTGGGAATGGCAGCACAATTGAGTTTCTACATTTTGTTCATCCAAAAATCTGTCTTAATTTTCTGGGGAAAGGCGACGCTGACAATCAACGAGCTGTTCCACCTTGATTATCAGCGTCGATCTTTCATCAGTCCATCAGAGGAATTATGAATGCTGCTCCTCTGCACTTTCCCTGCAGCAGAAGAGGGTCACCGCACGGCGTTAATTATTCATCACTCCAGTTTGCACGTCATCTGCATCTTGTCGAGGTTTTCATCCAGCAGGATCCATTCAGGAGCAGGACTGCTGGGAAAAACACTTGAATGACTGTAAAACTGAATTGGTTTATCTTTAATAAGTCTCAGAGAAGCATCAAATATGACAGCCCAACACAGCTCTCTGCAGACCGTTAACATTTGGTAAAGACATTATTTAAAGAAAGGCTGGTGGTGATAGAAGGGATGAAAACCAGTTTCAGGCTTTTCCTCCTCTTTGTACAGTCACACTGGAGATGATGTAACACAGCTCACTGAATGGCCTTTCACCAACCTTCGTCAAAGGTCAGATCAATTATATCGTGAGTGTGTGGTGAAATAATTAGCTGTTATAAAACCAGACTCTTGTGGCAAAGAAGCATGAAACATGAGTTAGTGTTAGTGTGAAGAGTAAACAGTGCTCCACTGATTTAATGGGCAGTTAAAAGAGAAAGCAGAACCTGAGATATCCTCTTTTTTTATTCCACGTTTTACACCTTCTTCTTCTTTGTCAAAATCTGGTTCCTACTTTTCCCACAATGCAGCTGGACTGCTGATTGGTTTGTCGGGAGATTCAGGTGTGTCGTGCTAGTAGCAGCTAATGTAGCCTGCAGCAGAGATGAGGAGCAGCTCCACGGGTCTGCTCCGCTCACCTCCTCAACTCCACAACAACAGTTTCATCTTCACACTTGCAGTCTTCAATAGATGCTGACTCAAGTGACATCACTCGAGGTCATTCATCAGATTTCGCACAGCGCCCTCTGGACTCACTCCCTGTGACATGTAAACAGATTTAGATGTGTAAAATCCCTTTAAATGCAGACGCAAAGAAAACAGTCAGGAATCTGTTTTTATAACACAAATACTGCCAGTGTTAATCATATTGACACAGCAATCAGAACACTTTTAGCAGCACAAGCTGCTGTGAAACCACAATTAGAATCAAGACAACCCCCCCTCTCCATACAGTAGCTCTGCTGCTGTTTGACCCCCCCCAGAGGAAACAATGCTGACCCAGAATGGGTGACAGCTCGGGAAGAGACGGCGTGGCGAGTCGGGGCATATGACAGCTCACCGGGGAGCTGAGTCCTCAGCCAACAGACCCCAGCGCCGCCCCTCCTGGCTGGGTACCATCACATCCGCTCCCCGGGCTTATTTATAGAGCTCAGCCTCACAGAGGGAAGCACGTGAGCAGGCGGTGGAGTGTAGCGTGTGTTTTCTCCCATGCCACAGGGATTAGACAGGGTTTGATGCAGTGAGATAGCTGAGCCACAAATCTCTGTGCTACCAGAGAGGCACAGCTTCACCTCGCTGCCTTATTATGTGGAGTCATGTGTTTACTATCTGTGGTCCTTAATCGCTCAGACGAGAAGGATCAGCACAAAATCTGGACAACATTTGGAAGGAAGACTGGTGGAGTCAGGACCACAGTTTACACATGTGTGTGTGTTTTGGGACTCTGAGGACACAGTTTGCTTCAGCAAAGGTGCAGAAATCCTCCCACAAAGCTCATGGAGTCTGCAGGCAGCTCGGTGAGAGAAAATGAAGGCAATGAACCAGAAAAACAAACAGGCTCCCAAAAGACAACACAACTAATGACATGATATGTAAGTCAGAAGAACTGGACCAGTTCAGAGGCCGAGAGTCTGAAACTGTGGGACAATTAGTTTTCTGCAAAGCCTTGACTTGAAGCCTTGTGTCCTGTCTCAGATGTGTCCAGAGCAACATCGTTCTGCTCACCCAGGCCTTCAGGAAGAAGTTTGTCATCCCAGACTTCCAGTCCTTCTGTGCCCACATCGACGACCTCTACGACAACGCCAAAAACATGTCTGGAGGGCAGGTGAGCGAGGCCTGAGATGAAACAGCCTGCAGAGGTGAGGGGTACTTGTTTCTAAGGACTGTTTGTGTGTCCGTCCTGCTGTAGGTGGCAGACTACATTCCCCAGCTGGCCCGCTTCAGCCCAGACCTGTGGGCCGTCGCCCTGTGCACCGTGGATGGGCAGAGGTACAGTCCAATGCTAATTCATGCTCGATAGCTGTTGTTCGTTTCAAATATGGTGACGGCCTTTGCAGTTTAACTCACCTCACAAATCTTTGTCTCTTCCTCAGGCACACCGTCGGCGACACCAAGGTCCCTTTCTGTCTGCAGTCGTGTGTTAAGCCGCTGAAATACGCCATCGCCGTTCACGATCACGGCACCGAGTACGTGCACCGCTTCATCGGCAAAGAGCCCAGCGGTCTGCGATTCAACAAGCTCTTCCTGAACGAGGAGGGTGAGGAAGTCCGAACCCGGTCACTCTCACTCACCTGCCTCTGTTTGTAGGCAGCGGTGCTCGAACCTGCTCTCCATGCACTCGCTGTCAGAGGATCCATCTTGAGGCCTGGTTGCTATGGAACTGTAATAAATAGTTAATGAGAGGTGGAAGAACCACAGCAGAGTGGAACAGATCAGCCAGTGTGTAACAGACTTAGTAACATGGAAGTACAGCAAGCTGCTGGCACATGACTCTCAGCCAGGACAATGAGCCTGAATGAGCAACTGTCTCATTCTGTGGAGGATTTCATCCAAAGTTTACATCCTGGTTTCTCACAGATCTGCAGACTTTCAAATGTCATTACTGTGGAGACCAGATACTTAACGGCTAAAGGCCATTTTACACACAGATATTATGCAAATTTAAAAATGCATGTTGCCAGTTTTCTGTGATGGTCCCGTGCAGCCGCAGTCAGCAGACACTGAAGCCCAGTCCAGACATGAGCTTCTGGAAAAACACTGTGTATTTGAATGGAAACTGGTGTGAGAAAGTTTCCTGGTTTCCTCTCTTTGTTGTAATCTGACAGAGCGAAGGACTCACCGGCAGCGGAAATATTCCAGCTGATTATTTTTAGATTTACTTTTTTTGAACATTGTCCTGGCCTGTTGCATAAGAAGATTAAAAGACAGAGGGGAAGTGTTGTATCACTGCACACGTGTGTTTTACTTTGTGTGAATGTTGTGTCGTTACCTGCCTCATTATGCTGACGTTCACTCACTGGATTATTCAGCCGTGACCTCGGGCAGAAGTAAATCCCAAATGTCCTTTTGATTTTTTGTTTTACTTTACTTAAGTTCGTTTTTATTCCAAGTTGCTGTTTTCCCCCTCTGCACTTTCACACATCGACTAAAGGCCCAAAACATCTGAGACATCGATGCTGTGTCTTTGCTGACGCTAACGTTTATTTTCTGTCCTGCAGATAAACCACACAACCCCATGGTTAATGCTGGCGCTATCGTCTGTACCTCCCTCATCAAGGTAAGCTGCATTCACACACACAATCCTTCATTGTTCAGTGCACTTGTTTTTGAAACTGGTACAGAAGAATTCATTGGGCTCTAAGGCCAACACGACCGTATGGGGATGTTTCAGACGCTCCAAAAAGAATAACCCTGAAAGTTTAGATTCCAGATTTTACAGTTTCAGAGATGTAACTTTGCAGCTGAAATCTGAGTTTCTAACTGCAGCTAGGAAGTTGTGTCCGAAGAGAAACTGTATGAAATAGAATTATAATCGTGCGCAGAGATTACTGTATACAGGGAGATTAAGGTTATAGATAATCACGCTGAAAGGGGATTTGGTTGGAAGCAGCATCGCTCAGACATCACACACAGTTTCCAGAGTGGGCGGAGGTGGAGACGAGCGTCGCGCCGTCAGGTCAGCTCAGCCACATCACCAGCTTTAATCAGAAACTGCTCCGCCACCTCAGAGCTTCATTAAACATCCTGCTCTGACCTTCAGACACACAGCCAGCTGTTAGAGACACAAGAGCACCACCTGCTGATTTGAGACTTAAATTAAACGATTGAAACTCCCAGTGACTCTGAGCCGTCCCCGCTCCAGCAGTCAGTCAGGATCATGAAGGTTTCCCAGCGGAGCGACGAGAGGTTTAATTACACAGCGACAGACAATCCACAGGAAGTGTTGTAACTCTGCCCTGCAGCAGAAATCCAGCCGCTGGATGTCAAAGGGGAGGTTTCATCAGCTTCACTGTAGATGAATATCAGATGTGTTTGTCGTAGGCAGAGTTCAGGGCTGACCACAGATCTCCTGTCGCTTCACACTGTCAGCAGTTTGCTCTGTATTTCTGTTCTGATTGACTGAGAAAATCTTCTACATGACGTCATTCTGCATGAGTTACTTTGAAGATATAAACTTGTTGTCATCTGAATTTAATAGTAAAGGTTTGAAATGTCAGTAATCAACCGCTCCATCCATGATGTTGCTCAGAGTGTGAAGAATATTTGCTCTTTGTTTCCAGTTTGTGCAAAAGTACAACTGTCTGATATTGGCCATCGAACGACAGTGTTTTATTATAAGTGTAAAAAATGACTCTAACAATCTTTGTATGTGATCATTTGTTAATCATTGATAGTTCTAAATATATGTAAACATCACAGACACATGGGAGAACAGACGATGCAGCTGTAAGAGAAACTAAAGAATTAATAAGAAGTGTCTTTGTCCTTGTTTTTCATTGAGTCTTAAAACTCAGAAGAACTGCAGTTTTTTTATTTTCCCTCACACCAGCTGGGCATATATGGATGAGCAGAGGAATCATCCACTGTCTGTTGTTGTGTTCACATCAGACGGGAGTGATGGACAGGAAAAGCTTCTGGGTTTAAAAAAAATAAATAAATAACCAATGTTCTTTGGGGATTTATAGTTGTATCAGCAACAAGAAAGAGCAGCAGAGAGTCACTGACTTTTCTGTCCGTCAGTCCTGTTGGATGTGAAGACAGTTTCCTGTCAGCCGGTCCCACTCTGCCTGTGAATCCCAACCAGCTGCAGGTTCAATCTGTCCATTGATCCGAGTACTGCAGGGTCTGTCAGGGATCTGTGCATGCCCCCCCCTCCCCTCCTCTGAATCTAGATCTACACTCATTTGCAATGTACCTTTTCAAGGCTCGTTGTGTGGTTTTATGTGTTGTTGCATATTTTACAGCATTAGGATCTTTGGGAAATTATGACCACTGCAACAGGTCAATGACGTTGGTAATTTTTCCTTTTTAATTATTTTCTCCCCTCTTTTGTCTGGATTTGTGACAAGCTTGTAGCCTTCACATGGCTGTTTATGAATGTTTAAATGTCGCTTTTGTACTTTTCACCTGCATTCTCCAAAACTGTTTATACGCCTGGGTTATAAACAGTGCAGCTATGGCTCAACTCAAACACTGGTTTTATCTCATGCTCCATTCTTCTGTAGAGAAGGACTCTTTGTTTCAGATCTATATGGTTTTAATTTCGACTTTAGGATAAAGACTGATTTAGTTTGTCTTTCCCAGTCATCCATCTCAGTGAGGGCCCCTCTTCAGTCGAGCCTGAGCTTAGGCCAGATCACATGTTTTTGTCTGTCAGCCTCAGTAAAACTCAGAGTGTGCATTCACACTGCAAGCTACACGTCAAATGAGTCTGTACGAGTCCAGTTCAGCTGTTCAGCTGACAGGAACCTGTCGTCCACTCTGAAATATCTCAGCATAGATTTGCGTGTAATTTTAGATTGACTGACTTTTCTGTTCTTCCCACCATCACACTTCCTTTAAACTCGACGCCCTCAGCTCTCTGTTACAGTTTGAAGTCTGAATAGTCTCAGCGTGACCACTGACCTGACTTGACGTTGGTGGTTGATCCTGTGGTTGGCAGTGTGAATCCACCTTAAAGTAAAGTAAACAAACTCACCTGTAGGCTGATCCGTAGCTGCACCTCTGTCAGAGTTAGTTTACACTGATGGAACAAGTTGAGCTGAAAATTCTTTCTTTGATACTTTCCATGATTAGTGTTTTCTGTTCTTTTACCAAACCAGAAACTCTGAGTGATTAACTGGTTTATGTCACCTCCTCCATCTCCAGCTCGTCTCCCACCTCTAATCTTAATTCATTGATTGGTTTGATTGGCCTCATAACCGATGAGCTGAACTTTTGATTTGAGAACCGTAGTGATGTAAACTTGTTGTAGTTTAATATCATAGAGATATGGATCATACGTAGTGCTAACTTTGATGTCAGTGCTAATTCAATGTGCTCTTTAAAATGGTGAGAATCATTTGTGATACTGTGACTGTTGTGTTTCAGCAAGGGGCGAGCAACGCTGAGAAATTTGATTATGTGAGTATCACTTTGTTGTTGGTGCCTTTTTTCACACAGACACGTGGATTCAAGGATCTTAAATGTAATATCATAGAGGACAGATTGTTCACCCTGAGTCTGCTGCTGTGATCTGCAGGTCATGAACTTCATGAACAAACTGGCAGGAAACGAGTACGTTGGCTTCAGCAACGCCACGTGAGTCCACAGCACCTCACTGAGCACGACGGAGTGGTTTTTCATTTATCATCAGGAATAAATAATGACATGTTAGTTCCTTGTTGTGAAGGACAGTTCTGTGTCACTGGCTCGAGTCTGAGCTCAGACAGAGTCACTCAGTCAGGACAGTTTTATATAAGATGAGCTGAGGTTTGAAGAACAAACCCCCTCCTTGTCTTTGTGTCCCAGTTTCCAGTCAGAGCGAGAGTCTGGAGACAGAAACTTCGCCATCGGCTACTACCTGAAGGAGAAGAAGGTGAGGTCAAAGGTCACCTGCAGCTGGGTGCTTCAGCCATTCAAATGTAGCTGTACATACATTTATTGCAAATGGACTCTTTAATGTTGTGTCTGTAATTTGATATTAGCTGTTTTACATCTTGTTCCTCTGTTCTCTGCAGTTTACAAAGTGTGACCTGATGTTGTACTTTAAAGCAGCAGATGTGATCGTAGACCAGTTGACAGTGTTGTTGTTGTTCTCTCAGTGTTTTCCAGAGGGAACAGACATGACCTCCATCCTCGACTTCTACTTCCAGGTAAGTGGAGCTCAGAGCCTCCGAGCCGACGAGCGCCTCAGTGTCATCTGTCTGTCATAGCGTCCAGATCAAACAGGAAATCAAATGTGTTCACGTAGCGTTTTGTTCCTCCTCAGTTGTGCTCCATCGAGGTGACCTGTGAGAGCGCCAGCGTCATGGCGGCCACTCTGGCCAACGGCGGCTTCTGTCCAATCACAGGAGAGCGGGTGCTGAGCCCCGAGGCGGTGCGAAACACCCTGAGTCTGATGCATTCCTGCGGCATGTACGACTTCTCCGGCCAGTTCGCTTTCCACGTCAGTGTCTGGTTCATCGAACGCGACTCCTCGTGAACAAGAAGCATCTCAAACGTCTTGGATTGTTTTCTCATCACGTCCTCGTCCTTCTGTTGCAGGTCGGTCTGCCGGCTAAATCTGGTGT
>JBBMOC010000262.1:134922-184532 GCA_037975185.1 Centropyge bicolor | reverse complement strand
CTCGTGTCTTCCTTTCATCTCACTGTTGTCACCACTTACTTCCTGTTGTCACCACTTACTTCCTGTTGTCACTTCAGACATCTCTGCTCTCATGTCTCATGTCCACAGTCACACCTCTCTCTCTCTCTCTCTCTCTCTCTCTCTCTCTCTCTCTCTCTCTCTCTCTCTGATCAGGAGGAGTTGGTAAGATAACCCCCCCTTCCAATTCCTCCCACCACCACCACCTCGACCACAGCCCCCCCACCTCGTCCACTTCCTGACACTTAACCTCTCACATGCACACTCCTTTTTGTGAGATGTTCAGAGGCTGAATTTTCAGGCACGAGACCCCTGAACTTTGACCCCTGGCCCTCCTGCACCGAGGCATGATGGCACCTGTGTCCTCCTCCTCTTCTGCCTGTGCTGTCCTGCTGCTTGCTGTCCCCCCCCCCCCCCAGTTCTCACTTACAGCTTGCTCTGTGCCACAAACAGTCAATAATAATCTTCTGCTTGGTTTTTAAAAGTTGGATATTTCAGGATATACTTGCAGAACTTGTATTGAAGTATAGTGCACTTTATTCTGTGCAGTGCAGGATGTGGCAGGACAACAAACTGTCTGACAGCAGCTATAATTGTAATGTAAATTGCTTTCAACGGTAAATTACTTTTTCATAATCAACACTTCACTCCTCTAATGAAACACTTTGTGTGCTGGACGATATCGATCCAAACTTTAATGAAATGTCAATCTTCCGTCCCACTGGAGAGTGGAGCTCCGCCTCCTCTGACCAGGCCTCCTCTGCAGCTGCACAGACACAGCGCAGGACACTTCTGTTGTAAACAGCTTCCAGACATGGACACGTCTCTTAACAGCTTCATCTGGTCACAACCAAACCTTCTGTTTCTCAGATTTGAACTCTCCAGCCGACTAATACAATGTGAAAATTGTGTAGTTACTAATCAGATATCTGCAGATACTTGTATTCACTGCATGAATGCAAGCCTCATTTAAAAGCATTTAAAAGCCTGCTGTCTGTCGTCAGTAGAGACGACTCTTCCACACTCTCAGCTTTGCTTTGTGACACTCTGGGCTGTTTCCCGTCGTCCTCCAGGACCTGACGGCTCTGGCCAAAGAGCTGCGGGAGCTGCGTCAGGGGGAGGAAACCAGCCGCCCGCCTGTCAAGGTGACGGACTACTCGTCATCCAGTGAGGACTCCCACAGCAGCGAGGACGAGGAGGGAGAGGGCGGGGCCAATGACGGGACAGTGGCTGTCAGTGATATACCACGCATCATGTGAGCATCAGTGTTTCCTGATAGTTACAGATTAAAGAACAAGGATATGATCCCTCACTGGCTTCCCACACACCAACACTGTATTAGGTACAAACACAAATACAGCAGCTCTGCCTCAGCAACCAGGATGATAATGTTGGATATTCAGTTATATGTTTATCACTGAGGTTTGTGCTGTTCATGATGCTGAGAGTTGTTTATAACCTAAAACATATGATGGACATGTTGTTAACATGTTGATGACAGTGTCAACAAAAACATTATCGGCATGCTGACGTCTCTCTTTCAGGCCAGCAGCCAGTCAAGGCACCAATGAGTCCTTCGACATGATGGGGGGTCACAACGACGCCCACGAGGACTCGTTTGGAAACAGCTCCCAGGACAGCACCCTGATGATGCGTGAGGTGAGCTCAGCTGTGACCTTTGACCCGAGGACTGTAGCTTCACTGACTCCACACAAAGTGACGCTCAGCAGCTCTGCCTGGCTGCTGCGCGTTGTTCTGCTCTGTGAATGACACACTCAGGCCGTGGAGTGTTCCTGTGCTCACTCATCTTAACTAAAAACTCCACCTTTTAGCTTCACCTGCATGACATCATCTCACATCTGAGTATTTCTAGATACATTTCCACTTTTGTCTTGATAACAATGAAAAGCCAACACATGAGCACCTGGCATTCTCTGTCTCATGCTAGCTCACTGTTCATGTGCTGGGGTGGGATCCTACGGTCGGACCAGTCAAAGGTTTTGGCTGGTTCAGCTGGTTGGCTGTCAGCGCTTGTTGTAGCCTTTCTCAGTTTCATTATTTGGGATTCAGAATATTCATTTATTTTAAACTCTGATGAGAATAAATTTAGGTCAGTAAGAAATTAACAATGCTGTTAATTAAATCCAGCTCATGTGACAGTAATTCAGTTTAATAATGTTTTTATAGTGTAATACTGCACATTACTGCAGCTCATGATGATTTCCATCAATAATCAATCAGTAGCTTTATTGATTAATCAATTAATTGTTTATTCTGTAAAATGTCAAGTGACTTTTCATCAGTTTCCCAAAACTTAAGTTGATGATAATTCACATTCTTCTTTTATCTGACAAGCAACTGAAAACCCAAAAGATGTTCAGTTTACTGTCACATAAGATAAAATAAGATGATTCTTTATTGAGAATTATTTTATCTATCTATATAAATTTCATATCATAAATTTCCCTGTGGTTGTGTTTAAAAAGCTTTTCCGCCCAACAAGAAAAATATGTAAGTGAAACACTGAATTCTGCTGTTCAAAAGCCCGATCAGAACGATCAGAAAATATTGACTTTGGACAGCTTTAATCCAAACGACATCATCGCTGTTTTCTGTTGTGTGTGTGGATGAATCGCAGACATGACAACATGCATGAAGAAGTACCCGCCCGGCCCCTTCAAAACCTCAACACAAACACAGAAACAAGCACACCCCCACACAGCAGGGTTCCTCCCCCGTCACCTGACCTGTCAATCACGGCCTCGCTGCACAGACGCCCCGCCCCTCTCTCTCTCTTCCAGAAACACAGGAGGCGGAGCTCCACTGCCAGCAACGGTTTCCCAGGCAACGCTAATCTGTTCCCTGGCAACGCCAATCTCCCAGATTTGGTGCAACAAAGCACCTCGCCCCTGGTCTCCCCTGGCGACGCCTCTGGGGCCCAAGTAGGTGGAGCAGCACCCGGCTGTCGGCCCCGAAACCCCCACACCCGATCCTGTCAGACCGGCACCTGTTCACCTGTTCACCTGCTCGCCCCGTCACGCCCCCACCTGCCCACCAACCTGCCACCAGCTCGCTGTCTGCTCCGTGATCAGGGCGGGAAATTACCAGCAGCCACCGAAAACTTTGGGCCCTGATTTAAACAATCAAGAACTTTCACACGCTTTTAAAGGAAATCTATCAGAGTGCTTCAGGGCACAGTCAGATTGTCTTTGCAGCTGATTTACTTCCACTAATCCAAATGCAAAATCTCACCTTCCACACTGTGACTGACAGAGATCAGACAGTTTTACTTTAAACTTTACTTCAAGACCTTTACACACACACTTTAATTACAGAAGTCATTTTTCCATCACAGCTTCACGTCATTGCATCATTTCAGCAAAAACAACATGGAGTCAAGTCGAACCAATGGGCTGGCCGAATGAATGTGATTGATAGATTCATATTTACCTTCATCTCGTTTTCACCTGTGTGCATCACAGAGCAGCAGAGAACAGAGAGTCTGAACATGTGGCACCTTTAATTTCCTGCCCTGCTCCGTTTCGATCTGTCCCGCTTCGGCTCCAGTGTTTTCCCCACAGATGGAACGAGCTGTCCTCCTCCCCCCCCTCCGCTCGTTTGAGCCCTCTCCTCCTCTCACCCTCTCAGTTTTCCAGCCTCTGGTCCAGAGAGTGTCCCAAACCCCGAGCACGTGACGCAGATAACCTACAAAATAAAGGAAACACTGAGGCTTAGGTGAAGGTGGAAGGAAGCAGGAAGAGCAGATTTCATTATTGTGAAGCAAGAAATCAAAAAAGAAAAAAACAGGAAGTGAGGACGCTCTCATGGCTCTGCGTGAACACACTGTGTTTCCTTTATTTCAGCAGGTGTCTGTTTCACTTTTGCCTGATCTAACAAACCGTCAGTCAGACATGTGACTGACTGCGTGTCCTGTGTGTCCTGTGCAGTACGGGATGGGCGGCGGCGGGGGCTCCAAGGCTTCCTTCACGCCGTTCGTCGATCCGAGGGTGTACGGGACGTCCCCGACCGACGACGATGACAACATCTCTGCCTCAGGTACGTTTCCTCTGTGCATGAGATTGATGATGAGCCAGTTCTGGACACTCTGCCAAATAGTGCTCTCTTGTTAATTATGGTGAACTGATGGGTGTTTGGCTTTTAAAATCTGTTTTTTGTTACTTTTTTAACAAAGTTAGAGGATGTTTTGTACTTGTCTTGTTGCTTTTGAAAACACGTCTGTCCATCCTACAATTCTACAATTCTACAATTTCATTTAGCAGACGCTTTTGTCCAAAGCGACGTACATCTGAGAGTAAATATAACACAAGCAAGGATCTAGTCAGGAGAAAACAACCTGGATAAGTGTCAAAAAAATCAAGGTTCAAGTTAGATAGGGCCTGCCTACAGGCAGTGAGGGGGGCATACATTGCAACATACAATTAGACTTTTTTTTTTTTTTTTGCATGTGTGTTTGTGTGTGTGTGTGTGTGTTCATTTTATAGGAGTTTATCAAGTGCCAAGGTGTTCAGTGAAGAGCTGGGTCTTTAGTCTTTTCTTCCTCCTGTGAGTAAAGTCCACTCTCTGTTTGGCTCCAGCTCTGTTTGCCGACGAGCTGCTGAAGCACGAGCATGAGCAGTCCAGGCTCAACGAGGCCAGGAAGATCTCCGTGGTCAACGTCAACCCGACCAACATCAGGCCGCACAGCGACACGCCCGAGATCCGCAAATACAAGAAACGCTTCAACTCTGAGATCCTGTGCGCGGCTCTGTGGGGTGAGGCGACCTCCGGAGCGCTCGCACCATCACTGTTCACCCTGTTTAATGAGGCAGGCAGTAACAGCCAGGCGTCTGTGTTTGCAGGAGTGAACCTGCTGGTGGGAACGGAGAACGGCCTGATGCTGCTGGATCGAAGCGGCCAGGGCAAAGTTTACAACCTGATCAATCGCCGGCGCTTCCAACAGATGGACGTCCTGGAAGGACTCAACGTCCTCGTCACCATCTCAGGTTGATGTGGCTCTTAAAACCCCAGAGCTCAGCGTCTGAAATGTCCCTCTGCTGTGGCCATAACGTTGATGTTCAAATGAGTTGTGAGGTTATTGCTAATTAGGACCTTTTACCATGGAGGCGCTGTGATTGGCCAGCTGTGCCGAGGTTGACTCAGGGTTTGACTTCAGCCATTATGAGAATGAGCCTCTGTCTTTACCCAGAATGCATGTGGGGAGGAGTGAGTGCTCCGGTCCTCTCTTCTCCTCTCCTGTCTCTCTCCTTCTCTTGTTTGAGTCGTATTGTTTGCTCGTCGGTGTTTTCTGTTTCCCTTGGTTACAGGCGTCTCTTTATGTCCCGAGCGCTCCCCGCTGGGTCGAAGTACAAATGGAGACAAAACACGACGCTGAACATGACGGAGACGTTTCTATTTCGACTCTTTGCCGCCTTCACAAACAAAGCCGGTGACATTTGAACGTGCAGGATGACGACAGCACAGACGCTCTCTGCACTGAGGCAACAATACGTCTCACTGGACGAGTGTCAGCGGCGGCTGGCGTGTGAACCCTGCGGGTAAAGACGGGGTCACAGGTCAGCAGAATGTCATTCAGCATCTCTGTTTTCTTTCACGACCAGGGAAGAAGAACAAGCTGCGTGTGTACTACCTGTCCTGGCTGAGGAACAGGATATTACACAACGACCCGGAGGTGGAGAAGAAGCAGGGCTGGATCACCGTCGGCGAGCTCGAGGGCTGCGTTCACTATAAAGTCGGTACGAGAGTGTGTGTGTTGTGACGCTTTCACCTTCCCTTTAGTTCTCAGAGCCTTTCATTCATTCATTGACTATCGACTGAACTGGAACTGAAGTGAACGTTGACGAAGGTGCGTGTGTGTTTAAACTGCACTTTCATCAGTGTGATGTGTCTGTGCTGCTCTGCTCTGCTCCTGCAGTGAAGTATGAGAGGATTAAGTTCTTGGTGATTGCTCTGAAGAACTCGGTGGAGATCTACGCCTGGGCGCCTAAACCTTACCACAAGTTCATGGCCTTCAAGGTGAGACATGTGCCGGAGTTGAAGGGGGATAAAAGATGGAGTTGATTTTACCTGAGGTGTGTAATTGATCCCTCTGTCTGTCTGTCAGTCGTTCACTGACCTGCAGCATCGCCCCCAGCTGGTGGATCTGACCGTGGAGGAGGGACAGAGGTTAAAGGTCATCTACGGCTCCAGTGTTGGCTTCCATGTCATCGATGTGGACTCTGGCAACCCCTACGACATCTACATCCCCTCACATGTTAGTCTGTGTGTGTGTGTGTGCGTGTGTGTGTCTGTGTGTCTGTGTGCGTGTGTGCGTGTGTGCGTGTGTGTGTGTGTGCGTGTGTGTGTGTGTGCGTGTGTGTGTGCGTGTGTGTGTCTGTGTGTGCGTGTGTGTGTGTGTGTGTGTGTGTCTGCGTGTGTCTGCGTGTGTGTGTCTGTGTGTGTGTGTGCGTGTGTGTGTGTGTGCGTGTGTGTGCGTGTGTGTGTGTGTGTGTGTGTGTGTTTAACATTCATTACATTTGGTCTTATGTTAAAACTGAGTGATTTTAATATCAAATAGTGTAATTTAATGAATGAAAGAGTGAGAAAGTGAGTGAGAGCGAATGAGCATATGAATGAGTGAAAACATGAAATAATGAATATGTGAGTGAATAAGAGAACAGAGGATGCTTTTATGAATCAATAATAGTAAATAAGTTAATGAATGAATGGGTGACAAAATTATGGTGTGTGTTAATGAGGGGATGAATGAAAAACAGGGATTGCGCAAATGAGCGGTGAGTGAGTGAAAAAATGAGTGAGTGAATGAATGAGTCAATTAATTACTGAATTAATTAATGAATTTGTTTGTTTATTCATCTAAGGAACGCGGGAGAATAAATACATGAATGAGTGATTGAACAAGTGAATGGTCAATGAGCGAGTGAATAAGTGAAGTTAGTGAATTAGATAATAAATTAGTGAATGAGTGAAAGAAGAATTGAATTGAATGAGGAGTAAGTCAGTGAGTGGGTGCATACATGAGTCAGTAAGTGGATAAAAGAGTGAGTCAATGATGAATGAGTGAATGGATCAGAGAGTGACTGAATGAAGGTATACCTGTGTTAATGAGCGACCGGGTGAGTGGTGAAGTGGGTGAATCAGCATCCTCCTCTAACCCTGGTCTGGTTACAGTAAGAGATGGATGGGGGAAGGAGACGGTAACCACAGCAACCGCCTCACATTGCTTTTGGCAGTCATGAATCACGCTGTGCTCATGTCTGTTTCCATGGCGATTGCGTGGCTGAGGAGCGGGAGACTCTATTGTTGCAGCAGTTTCTTCTCTCTCAGGGTGGGGAAGGGGGGTTCGAGGGGGGTCCAGACCCCCCCGTAGGCTCACGGCAGCTCCTAATCCCCTGCCCCCATCCCCTCCAACCCCCTCCCGTGTGTCGCCCCGGCAGATTCAGGGTCAGGTGACCCCGCACGCCATCGTGGTTCTGCCCAAGACGGACGGCATGGAGATGCTGCTGTGCTACGAGGACGAGGGCGTCTACGTCAACACCTACGGACGCATCACCAAAGACGTGGTGCTGCAGTGGGGCGAGATGCCCACCTCCGTCGGTACGTCAACCAATCAGCTCGCTTCTCCCTGACCCCCTGACCTCTGACCTCTATAAGCGGTCTCAGCAGATCATCTTTCACCCTCACTACTATCTACCTCACCTCCTCCGTTCAGAGCAACACTCCTCTCTCTCCTCCTGCCTTCTGCTTTCAGTCACACCTTTAAACCAGAAGCTAAGACCTTAGTCTCACTTGTTTCATCCAGTGCTTAAAGGAATACAGGAGGTTTTTGGGAGGTTGAACACGCTGTTCTCTGCTCGACTGAGTAAAGTGATGAAAACAGACTATACAGCACCAAAACCCTCCACACTGAGTCGCTGCTTCATGCTCATAGACCATGTTGAATGACATCACTTGATAAAAACCTGCTGGATGCTTTCATGTCTTTTCAATGAGTGGTGACAAACAAAATGGGATTGTGGGAAATGTGCCAGGGACTCGCTCACTTTATGCATGACACCCCAAAACTGCCATTTGAGGCAAGTACCAATGTCAGTACTTGAAAGTTTAAAAAGATCAGCCAATATATTTTTTAACATTATCACATAACAAACAAGCACTTTTGAAAAGGCTTCCTTCAATGTGGATGTATGATTCAGACATGAATTATAGTTTATGATCAAAAACCAAACTGTCAGACAGAGAAACCAAAGTGGATTAGACCCAGAGGGACAGATTGGATGAGAGAAAGGTTGGATGGAGGGTTTTAGTGTCGGTGCTCTCATCACTTAACAGGCGAGTTGACCAAAGAGTGACGAACCCAAAAGCTCAGTGTATCTCTTTAACGTCAAGTGTCGAACATCCATCCACTGCATGAGCAGACAACACATCCCACAGAGCGTTACCTCCACCCCCTGCCCCCCGCAGCCTTCATGTAGACACACAGGATGTTTGACTTTGAGCAGCCTCCTCTCTCATACACAGAGTATTTAAAGACTCTCCTGTGCACTGGGGGAAATGCTCGTGTGTTGTTTGTCTGCTGCGTCGAGTTCTGTCCTCTTGTTCCGTGCGACTGTGAAATATTTCAAAAAGGAATTTCTCATCCATTCTTCTTTCATCCTTGATTGCATGAGCTGTAGATATGTGTGAGATTCAGCAGACTGAAAGAGAAATCAAAGTTGTGCCTGCGAGCGCAGTGCATCTAAAGCCATCTATTATTCATCAGTGCATTCAGACCATGTGAGGAGCAAAGTCGAGCAGACTCGAGCACATCAAGGATGGATCTTGGATCTTATGATCCGAGTCGATAAAAGCCTCCGTGTTTTTCCATTCGGCCTTCACTCTCTGATTCTCACATGTCAGTGAACAATATCCTGATTGATTAAACATGTATGTGTGACGCAGCTGGTTACTCTATCTGTTCTGTGTGTGGACATCATCTCCTGTTAACATGTTGGTGTGTATTTTACTGTCAGACCAGAGTTTCTCACAGCCAAGCCCGACCTCAGCGCCCCCCCCCCCCAGACAAAACATAAAACCTGCTTCGTCGTCGTGTTTTATTCTGCTGGTTGATCCTTCCTCAGCAACAAACACAGAGCTCTGTGGCAAGAGAGGAAAAATCAAAAGACCTCGCCCTGCCAGCCGGACCCTCTCTGATGACCCTTCGTCACTGGTTTGGTGTCTCACAGTTAGGTGGTGGGTTGGCGAGGGGTCGTTGTCGTGCTCCCCAGCCACAAAGCACCAGAACCAGATCCAGGTCTCATTGTGCTGAGCTCACTTCTGGTCTCGCCGATGAGAGAGAAAGCACGTTTTTAAACTCTGAGCTGATCCTGGTGGCACTGTTATCAGATAGCAGCTTCACTCTTTTGTCATTTGCTCTCCTCTGACGAGCGCTCGAAGCTGTCGGCTCTGCGTCGAGAAGCTGCTAATGATAACAAACATTTCCTGCTGCCGACGCGTCAGGTTAAAGGCTTTTCACCTGTGGACCGCTGGATGGATTTTATTGTGAAGCAGTGACAGAAAAGCCAGTCGTACTTCACTGAAGCTGTTCGACAAACTGCATGCACACAGCTGTATCTACGGCTGCAGCATCAGTCAGCGGTGCTCAGAAATTCATTTCAACCAAATATTGACATCAAAGCGATCATCATCGACGGAAACCCAGCAGGCAGCCTGTCGCACTGTCCTGCATTAACTGTTGCTCTGACAGCGTCTGTCTCGCCGCCTGGCTTCTCCTCACACGCTCAGAGGTCGTGATCGTTGAAATCAGTCAGAAACTGCTGCAATAATCTCCCGAAGGCGAGGCGGAGGAGGCCTCGGTGTGTGACTGGCTGTGAGACTGCTGCTGAGTCTTCTCCTGTCCGATCCCCTCTGTGTGTGTGTCCATGTGTGTGTGTGTGTGTGTGTGTGTGTGTGTGTGAACCCTCTCCTCTCCCCGCAGCCTACATCCACTCCAACCAGATCATGGGCTGGGGAGAGAAGGCCATTGAGATCCGCTCCGTGGAGACGGGACACCTCGACGGAGTTTTCATGCACAAGCGAGCTCAGCGACTGAAGTTCCTGTCGGAGAGGAACGACAAGGTGAGTGTGGGAACGCCCGGACAGTGACCTGCGTCAGAAGTGGGGTTTTGAATGAAAGGTTGAATTATCAGGCATCACAGTGGAAGTGACGCTGTGGTCTCCGTCCTGCAGGTCTTCTTCGCCTCGGTGCGCTCTGGAGGCAGCAGTCAAGTCTTCTTCATGACCCTCAACAGGAGCTCCATGATGAACTGGTAACACTTCTCCTTCGGCCCGCAACCCTCCTCTTCTTCGCTCTGAACATCGCCTGACGGCAGGAGAGAGGGACGAAGGGAGGACAGTGTGTGCGTGTGCGTGTGTGTGTGTGTACAATGTGTGTGTGTTTGTGGAGGACAGCAGCGAGGTGCTGAACGGACGATTGAACAAGGACGAGTTAAATCACAGGAGTGTGTCCCCCAGACAGACCCACCTACAGGGGGCGCTACAGGCCTGCTGGCTGACAGTGGACGAGGCCTTCCCTGTGGACTGCTCCACTGGGCTGATGGTTGTTCTCCAGAGTTTGGATCCGGACTTTAAAGGACGCTGACATCATGCCGAGTAGCCTTTGACTCCCCCACTCGACCGAATGGGGAGCTGTAGAGAAGTTCTCTGTGTAGCACATTACTGATTTCATACAGGGTGTTCACACTGCGAGTACGATTTGTCAGCTGCTCTGACTGCAGGTGTTGCAACAAATCAGACAATGTCAGGAGGAGGAAACACTGCCGGCTGTTACAGTAGCATCAATAGAAGAAGAAAACTTGAGCTAATCACTGACCCGAATGGATGCAACAGTTTTTGAGAGAAGCTGAACTGAAGTGTCACTGGGCCTGAACCAGCACATCCACAGCGAGCCGACCCAACAGGCTGCCTCTAATTTGGTCTCATGTCCACACCGAGCTTTTTGAAAACAAGGTATATCGATGAATTCCAATGGTTGTGAGCAAGAAGCTGCAGTGTGTCTGCTGCTGGCCACGTCACACACCAGAGAACATGAGCGAGCCAGTGTCACGATACAGCTGGAAACCTCCTCTGATGTGTTTTAATTCATCGAGGTTTCCACACTATGACAGTGATTCTATCTTCTCCTGCTACATTTTCAAAACCAGGCAGACGTTCTTCACACAGTCCGACCTGTGTCAAATCCCAGACTGTGACCCAGACTTTGTTAGTGCCGTCAACTTGTCACCTTGTTATTGAGTGCAGGCGCCTGAAAAAGAGATTTTGCCATTTTCCAATTCTTCAGAATTTTATGTGTGAACAGAGATCTTTACTAAAACAACCTAACGTGGACGCGTCATTTTTCGACTTTTCTAAATCAGACAGCTAAGTGTGGACAATCAGCCTTAAAGCTCCGGCCCACAGGTGAATTCACAGTATGTACGATGGTGGTTGTCGTTGGTGACGGTGGTCAGTCTCAGTGGATGTTTTCTATAGACAAACATCTTGTAGCAAAAACGTCGGCTGTGAAGATCAGAAGAGCGTCCAGCTGTGGACGGCGTGCGCGTCCTGTCCCTGATGGTTGCTGTGTGTGACGGTGGCGCTCACAGTGTGAACACTCGTCCTGAGTGCTGAAACACCTTCCACGTCTGTTAGGAGAGAAAAGACCACCAACAAGCAGCTGGTGTCACAGGGGAAAGGAGAGGTTTTACACTTGATGCTCTCAGCTACTGTGGCGACTTTGTCCTGGTCTTTTTCTGGCAGGAGAAGGGAAGTTGTAGATATTGTATTATTGCTGCAACAGCAACACAATAACAGAATCTTCACATCATTTCTCACGAGAAGAACTTGGTGTAGAGTAGTTGCCAACTTCTGGAAGTTTCTACTTTTGCTGCCCTTTGTTCTCTCCACCTTCTCTGTCCCTGCTGTCCTGTGTCCACTGCACCTGTGTAAATACTCACTTTGATGTTAAGGACAGACTTTGCAAAGCAGGTGAGAACACTGAAGAAGAAAAAAATAGCAGTCTTGCTTTTTTTTGTCATCCCCCTGTAAATCTGTCCGTTCTGTAGTTTCTCTCAGATGGGAGGTTTTTTCTGACCAACGAGCCGAGCGAAGACTTACACAGATGTTTGGTTTGGGTTAACGCGACTTTTTCTCCGTAGTCCATCACTGTTTCTTTAGTTGTGCATTTTGCATGGTGACATATGTGTTTTACCTGTTGTCACTTGTTATGAATGGGAAGTTTAAGGCAATACTCTGACTGCAGAAGATGGAATTTTTACACGAGCCCTAAAGCATTTTTCTCACAACACTGAGCTGTAAATGGAGTTTTAACTGAGCTTAGCGTCTGGGCTTCTGTCTCACGAGTAACAGTCAGATAAGTCAAGATTGTACACTGGATAATTATACATTTACCATTTATATTTTAGGCATTTTGTTGATGCTCACACCCAGAGCAGGGGCGGGGCTCAGCATCACTTTGGGTGACGTTTTCTATGTTTTGTGGGGTTGACACTTTGATGACGGTCTCTATAAGCACTGATGTTTGTGGGATGATTGTGAGAGAGGGGACAAGTGGTTCATCTTTTACTTGATATTTCTTTTATCGTTCATTGACCTTAAAGGATGCGACAGGTGTAAGCGATGCCGCTTTACGGCCAGCTGAAGCCTTTTACATGTGCAGGATGTTAGCAGTAATCAACACCCTGTGAATAAAGGTCAGGAGGCAGGGTCAGCCGGAGAAACCATAGATAAAAAGATATATATACTGTAAGAATTTTCGTTATGATGATATCTTACTGATCATTTTAGAGAAAGACAAAAAAATAATGTTCACTTATTAAAGCTTAGTTGTCTTTCTACAGAATAGAGAACATAGCTATAAGAATTTCTAAAAAAAAAAAAAAAAAAAGACAATGTTTTTATTGTGGTATTATTTGTATTTGTATTTCAATTTTTGTACGTATCAAGACTGTGAACGTATGTACGGCTGTCAGCCTGTGAGTGTGTGTGTGTGTTTGAGTGTGTAGGTGAGCAGGTGTGTGCACAGGTGTGTGACATGCATGTGAGTGTATGTTTTCACCTTGTCTGAATCACTGGAATCAGTCAAAAGACGACCTCAATCTGGTAACACACATCTGTGATGTTGGAAATTCTACAATAAATGTCCTCTCCTTGTACAGCAACGACATCTGCTCCGTTCTCGTTCTTTAAACCAGCACGAGTGTCTGAACCAAAATTTCATGACAGTCCATCAGGTACATGTTGAGATATTTCAGTCTGTCTTCGGTCTTGTTTCCTACAGTTTCATTAATGCTCACACTGATGAGATAAGATAAGATATTCTTTTATTCGTCTCTCAGTGGTGAAATCCAAACATCAGCTTCAGCTTTACTGCACATGACCAGCTCATGGTTGTCTTCAGAGGTGATGCGTTCATGGACCACCTCTGTGTCAAAACTAACCAACAACAAAGAGAGGCAAGACTTTTTTTTTATTGTGCGACTCTTAATTCCATCATTCTTCTTCCTTCAAATTATTCCCCTGGGAATTGGCTTGTTTTATGTTTTACTTTGTAATTCATTCAATATTTCCATATTGAATAATGTGCCTGTCTTTTATAATGTGATTTTTTGGCAGGTTAATTCCTTTTATCCTGACTGCTCTTTAAAGAAAATGTTATTTGTCCTCGTTATTTAATTTTATATATAATTTTTTATTTCTCCTATTTTCTTGTCTTTTTAATGTCAGACATTGAATTCTTCCCTTGCTCTTTATAAATGGTTGGTGGACTGAAAACACCAGGGACAACGGTGGAAGTCAGCCCTTTTTATAATATGTAGCTTATAAATATACCAATATTTCATCCAGTGAGCCATAATGATGATGGTTTACAGATTTAAAAAAGCATGGGAATTTTTAAAACAAAAGAAGGTGACATTGAATTCATCATGAATTCATCAACAAAATGTGGTGGGTAAAGGATTAGGAAGAAAAATGTCTTTTTCTCACACTGTTCTGAATCCCATTCTTTTTCAGTCTTTTAAACCTCAGACTGGATTGCAAGTCTTTCTTCTGGATGCAGGTTTAATTACAGTATTTGAACTCTGCTGAGTAAAACCTGAACCCACCTCAAATCTGGAACAGGTTGATGTTATCTGATTACTGGCTGATGTTATCCAGATAATCCTACTTCTTTGAACAAAAACCATAAGTCATAAGTTATTCTAAATGTATTTTAGTCATTTCGGTCCAATTGGATCAGATTCAGTTTTCACAGAGTGCTGAGACAGTAAAATACAGCGGATCGAACCAGAGGTGCAAAGTACGGAGTTGATGTACAGAATTATAGAAATAGCAGTGAAGGGTATATGTGATTATGTTAAGACAAAGACAACAGTATAAATATGAATCTGCTATAGGGCAGAGAATCACAGCCGACAAAAGTTTGTTTTGAAAGGATGTTGTGTGGAGTCACTTTTATTCTCTTCCAGATTTGTTCCCTGTACCACTTTATCACTTCACCACAACCTTATCAGTGATGGAAAATGGAAAACAACCAAATACAGAAATTACTTAGTGTTGAGAAAGGTGCTCCAGCTCTTTTTGCCTCCCGTCCGGACCCTGATGTGACGGGTTGCCATGTTTGCCAGGCTCAGACCTGGCATCCCTTTCTGCCGGACTCAAACCGGAACACGTGAACGCCTCCTCCCTTCTTCCTCGACGGATGCTGCAGTAAAGTTGGCCGCGCATGCGCAGTTTCGGTCCTCTTTTTCTTGGAAGGTAAGTGTGGCATGGCGCGTGTTTCTGCCTTCGGGGGGATAAACGGAGGATTTAACGGTCCTTTCGCTGAATTCGTACCGGATTCAGAGGCGCTAAAGTAGCCGTCAGTCGGTTTGAGAAGCCGTGGAAGTGAGTTGGGTGATGTAGTGAGTCGGTGGGTGCAGGCGGCGGCAGGCAGGGTGTGGGTGTCCGTGCTCCAGCTAACGTTACCAGGCTCAATCAAAGGGACGTGCGGCCTTCGGCGGCGCGCTCGCTGGAAGTCGCTTCTTTTTCTCTCCGCTCACAGCCGCTTTTCCTGGGGTCGACGCGTTCAGAATTCACGGCCTGTTTGCCCCCCGACGTTTTAATATCATATAAAACACACGAGGCCCAGTCAGCGGCCGCTGTCCACCCGCTCAGCCACTGCTTTTATTTGGATCGAGCTGAATGGACGGCTAGCGTGACTAGCCGCTGTTAGCATCGCTAGCCAGCAGGCGGATAACGGAGTTCGCAGCAGCGCATGTTGGCCGGTTAATAAACCACGCGGCGCATAAAGCTCGTCTTAATAAAGCCCGATAGTTTAATTCATGTTGTTTGTACCGAAAATCTGAGATATCATCAGCTAATGTTGGCGGATGTAACTTGCCGTTATCGTGAGTTGTCTTTGTACCGTTATCTGGCTGCTGCACTTGTAAACTCCAGGCCGGCTAACGCTAACTTGCTACAGCTAGCTAAGCTAGAGACATCACTAAAATTACCCCATTTATTTCACCCCCAGGATTCATGTTTTTCTCTTAAACCGTTATTAGCTGTTGTTATAATTGGCCAGTGTCCGTTTTGAAGAGTTACAAAGTTCAGTCGAAGTTGCTGTTTGCTAGCTTCAGAAGCCGCTGGCAGCAGTGGAAGTGGCGCAGCCGTCCACCCTCGTGTTGAGTCCGGCTGCCTGAACGTGCTTCCACGTTTCATTCCGTGTTCGCAGTTTGACTCTTATTCAGAGCAGACTTGATTTAGTTTGCGGAACAGATCGTCCGGATGCCACGTTTCCCGACATGTCGCCATATCGATTGTCCAGGAAGCGCCCGAGCCGCAGATCGGGGCCCTGAGCAGGCTGCAGCGGTTCAGAGCTCAGCGACACTCACAGGCCATTAAACGGTTGTTTAACCAGCTGGGTCAGAATCCGAGTTGTTACCGAGCAGGTTTTCACATACGAGCAAATATGGCGTCATGTTGTTGTGCATAACTGTCAAAATAAGAGACAGCTAGTGCTGTAGAAGTCGAACTTTAGAAAATTGGCCTCATTACAAAAGATTTTCATTTGGTCATTTATTGATGCTGGAAGGTTTTAACCGTAGAATATGAGAAGCTGATTTGTATTTTAAGTAGGATTAGTTAATGCATTCACATTATACTTTACAGTCTGTGCTTCTGTACACATTGGTTGTAGATTAATCACTTGTGATGGTGGCAGCTGTCATGTAAACACCTAATTAAACTAAAGAGTAAGGCTGGCAGTCATGTACATTTTTGTTGACAGCTCCCATGAAAAATACAAAACTAACAATGCTGATCCATCTCTCCATACTTTCCCTTCATGTGTGTGGCTCTCCAACTCCCTTGGTTTCTACTGCAGATGTAACTCATAAACCAGCTCATTTATACAGTTTTTAATTTAAAAGGTTAATTAGATGACTAAAACAACAGGGTTGGAAAATCTCCCAACAGCTCTAAACACAGCATAATGTAGGTAAATTGGTTTTCTGCCAGCTGTGGTTGTACTTGAATCAACAGCAAGATGAGGTGTTTATATTAGCACACAGTTCCAGAATAAATCATGTTGAGGCTAAATTTGGATGCATCACTTATCAAATATTTGAACCTCATTCAGAGTGCAGCTGATTATTTTCACTGTTTCATGCAGGGGTTAATATGTAAATATCCTTCACAGCGCCCCTGACCTATCGCACCATGGCAGATCCCGATCTTGACTTCCAGACTGGCGAGTCTGGCGCCTCCGCCACCTACCCCATGCAGTGCTCTGCTCTGCGTAAGAACGGCTATGTGGTGCTGAAGGGACGTCCCTGCAAAATTGTGGAGATGTCCACCTCCAAGACTGGCAAGCACGGACATGCTAAGGTAAAATTATCCTTCATCCATGGCTGTGTAGCCCCTTTGAGCTGAACACAGATGTAAGACTTCACCTTTTAGATGGAGTTTGAGAAGAAAACTCTGCAGTGTCAAAGCTGTGCTTGGCAGAGACCAGAGGGTCAGTTTGGGTTGGAGGATCTCAGATTTCAGACCAGTCTGATCCAAGCCGCTGAAGTGTTGCTTTAGTAATGCAGTCTGCTTATCTTCTTTCTTTAAACACCAGGTTGCGCCCACATGTACTTTGCCCTCCCGTGGGACTTAGTCACAATAAATGGAAAAGGGAAGATTCTCGTTGTATATTAATAGTTTTCATCACTTATTTAATAATTCAAAAATAAAAATTCCAAAATGCCCTACTTTAATGTTAGAATCTGATCAGTCGTTATTTCATGGCTCATGATCAATGACAGATGAAACATAACTGAGGCTCACAGACAACGATGTGTATTAATGTCCTTAAAAAAACCAATAACAGGTTTTTGACCATTGGCTGGACAAAATGATTGTCCTGACCTTTTTGGTGGTAATTTAGTTTTGAGTGTTATTTTGTTTGGTTTGTGCTGCTTTCATAAACCTCATGTTTTTTTTGTTTTTTGTTACCTGCTCAGGTGTACTCTGGCATGTTTCTCAAACACTTTACATCACACCTGTGTAACATATTCTCCTGTAGGTTAACCTGGTTGGTATCGACATCTTTACCAACAAGAAGCATGAAGATATGTGCCCCTCCACCCACAACATGGATGTTCCCTCCATCAAGAGGATAGACTACCAGGTACACAGGTCCAGACACTCTGACACACAAGTGTTATAGCAGTTAGACTGTTTCGCTAAATTAGAAAGGATGTGCGGCTGCTGTCGTCTGTGCTGGATTTTCTGGGCATGAAGTTCAGCTCTTTGTGGTCAGGTTGGGACTCACGAACTGCTGGCTGATTCTGGCTACATTTTCTAGTCAACACTTTAATCAAATATCCAAAAAGCTGTTTATAAGCAAAATATCTTCCAGTGCATCAAAATATCTTCCAGTGCATGCAATATAGGCTTAGAAAAAACAATGCTTCTGATCAACTTTCCCCTCCCAACTCCAAGCATCTTCTTCCAATTTGAACAAGAAAATACAATTATATATAACCGTGGCTTCTAACTACTTCTAATTAATCTAACCATAATCAAATCAGAATATCTGGAATGTGCCAGTTTTAGTCATTTTACTGAAATTATGAGTTTGACATTTTTGCTTAACATGACAGTGTCACTCATGCTTTTATTGTCTGAGCTTTCAAACAGAACAGGTTTGAGGTTGAATGCTCAAGAGCAACTGGTACTAGAATCTTAAACCTGGACCTGAAACAAAAATAAAAATCTAACAGTTTAATTTATTCCTTTTCAAAATACAACAATGTTCTTGTGTCACTTCAAGTGTAATCACTGTTTTCTGGTGTGGCTTCACCTTCCCAGTTGGTTAACATCAATGAAAGCTACATGTCCTTGATGAGCGACAACGGTGAAATCAGGGAGGACCTGCGTGTCCCTGAGAGCGACGTCGGCAGGGAAATCGAGGCAAAGTTTGAAGCGGGTGATGAATTCATGGTAAGTGTAAAAACTCATGGCTTTTTAATAATTAGATGCAGATCCCTTGTGTTCACTCAAGTGAACCTCTGCACAAATACATAAAATTTCTTTCATCGTCACAAGATCTGTAATGGGTCTGTGTAAGTCCCAGGCTGCAAACAGTTTGAACATTGTCTCATCGGTGTGAAGACGCCTGACACCAGAAACTGAAAGATGTAAATGATAGCAAGGCAAATTTGACAGTTGGCAGCAGAGAGAACATACCATTTTGGAATGAGACACAAATGAGTCTGCCATGTTATAATTGTGTCATCGTTAATTTTCACTCTACTTAAAGCAGACAGGCATTGTCCTGAATTAGAGCAGAACGTTGTCACACGGGGAAAATGCGAGGAGCTGCGTGTGTAAAGTTTCAGATGATTGACTCGAACATGTTGTGTGCTCTCCACAGGTCACCGTGATTTCTGCCATGGGGGAGGAATGTGCTGTCGCTACCAAGGTCTTGGCCAACAAATAGGGAGACGGACTTTGCTGCCCAGGCAACAAGCACCACCCACAACCAGTCTCTTTCATTCTCATTGGTTCTGTCACCAAAGCGTCGGCCTTCACAGACAACCTCAATCATTCTGTTGTGATTTCTCTCATCATTGATCTTTTGTTTTTTTTTCCCTCCCCTTTTCGTTTCTCTTTTCCATTGCTGTTGGGAAAGTTCCGCTGCAGCTTGCTGCGTGGTCCTCTGCCTAATCGCTGAGGTTTTGTTTGGTAACGATCTACTTTATATAAAACAACTTCAAAAATAATGATCAGTTGCTCATTCCTGCTTATTTTTGCCTTCAGTGTTGGTTTTGCCACTCACATTCCTGAATGTTTAAATAACAACGGGATTCAGCTTTTGTATGATTATTTTTTTATATTCTTGAGTATAGCAGGTCTAAAGCCTTTTAGAGGGAAGGGAAGGGGGGCAGTTTTGAGTTGTTAAAGCAGTGGGAGGGAGGGTAGCCCCTGTAGAAACTAAATTCTGGTTTAGGTCGTCCCTCTAGCAGCCATACCGCTTTCCAGCTTGGCCTTTGCTCTGGTTCCTGAGTGGATTGGGTGCGACAAGGTCCGTTTTTCTCCTAACCGCTGGGAATGGTGGTGGCTAGCACTTAAGAGCACTTGAGGTCCACCCCAGCATGTCAAAGCTCTAAAACCAAGAAAAGAGAAGGTTTTTTTTTTCTCCCCCACCCCCAGAAGAACAGAAACAAACTTCAGTGATTTACCCTCGTGATGCCAGTCTCTTGTCTGTGTAGAAGTTAGAGAGGCGTGAGGGTCCTGTGCGCTCACACCTCTCGTCCACCGGAGCAGTCGAGGGCTCACCCCGCTGCCCCGGTCATTCCCCAATACAAAAAGAGTGATATATCTTGTTTGAGAGGCATGAGTGTGTAGCGGTGTGGGCCTCCGAAATGTGGGAGGCAGTTTGCAGTGAGGCGTGTGTTTCTTTTGAGGGACTCGATCGGGTTGGGGAGGGTGGTACGAGTTGCAAACATTTTGTTCACTCGAGGCCTTTGTCACCTGACTGGAGATGGCAAAAATAAAACGATGAAACAAATGGACAAAAACTGCAAACTATGTCTGGTTTTCTGTCTCTAATATGCCCAGTGATTTGATAGGTTATTCAGGATATCCGTGACGGGGAGCCTTATCCAGGGATCCGAGGCAGGTGAACATAACACAAACATAATTTAATCCCATAAAAACCTAAAAAGGTTGTGTTGTGATTTACATGCTCACCGGTTGAAAGAAAGTGTAAGTTGCAAAATTCATAGTATAGAAAACTCGTGTTGCATATTAAATCCAAGAAGTTTTGTGTATATGTAGTAAACACAGTGGTTACACCATGCAACAAAATTCTTGTTTTGTCTGTTCTCTTCACAACAGTACAAAAATAGAATGAAGGTAATAAAAATAGCAACATAGAAGCAAGGAGTTTAATATTATAAATTCAAAATTTGAAAAGTAAAGTGTGCTGTGCGACATGTAATGTGTACTTATATATTGCCCCATGCTCACAGTTCTTAGGCCTGATGTGTTTCCAACTTTGACTGACAGGTCTATCTGTCACTATATTATCAACAACACACCACCTCACACAATTCACATGCTTCAAGTCAGCCCGGTGACTCAAGCAAGAGAACATGAGAAGACTGGGGTCATTCAGCAACTTCAAAAATTACAGATTTTACAATTTTCAGAAGAAAAAAAATGAAGCAAATGTGACTACAAGTTGGTGTATAGTTGATTTATTTTAATCTACGATCAATGATGGTTGACTGCACAGAACAGCTGGAGGCACTGTTGGGATTGTATGGAAGCAAGTTCCGAAAAGCTGAAGGCAACAACAAACTTTCAACAGAAATACTGAAAACTGAAATTACAGAAAAGTAATTAACATCACATTAACAAACAGTACATCAACAATCTGAGGAGTCTGCAGCCTGTCCTGTGTGGAAAGTTTCTTCTGTCCTGAGGAATCTTTGAACAGCAGTTGAAGTCCTGGCAGCAGACACAGACACAGACACACCCTGTGTCTGAGTCCCCAACGGTGGTGTGATGACAGCCAATCACTTGTTCCTGTCTGAGCCACAAACAGCACCACAATGGAAAGAAGGATGCATGTTTTTTTCCCTTTCTGCCACCATGTGACACTCATGGTTGCTCTGACTCATCAGGATGGATTTTATTTTCTCTGCATGTTCATACAGATGCAGCTGAAAGAACTGGGCAGGTCGGAGGCCCAGGACTCTGTGTGTGTGTGTGTGAGAGAGAGAGAATGAATGATTGACCCGGCTCAGCAGGTTTATTATCAGGGTGTGATTGGGCTGAAGTTGACCTTTGGACTGGAATCATCTAACAGACAGTTGTTGAAACAGGCAGAACTTGAGCTGGATAAGTCTTTTGTTTACACACACAACTGAGTGAAACGTGAGCAACCTTTTTCACACGAGCTGAAGCTGAAAGCGACATTTCACTGTTTCCTCTGCAGGCGAACAGCTTCAACATTCATCCGCAATGAAGCCATTTCTCCGATTCATGTCTCACAATGTTTTATTTCCGCTGTGGAACTCAGTGTACTCCATATTTGGTAAGGGCGTTCCACGCGGCAGGAACTACGTCACTGCTGCGTCGACTCCGGCTCTCTCTTTCCGGTCCGATCTCTCAACATGGCGCCGGTGAGTTCTGGCAGCTCCTCCGGAATTTGCTCAATCTGTTGTTAATTCTTTTTTTCTTTTTAATGATTATTGTTTATCCCATATTACCTTTTTATCTGCTAAACTAACGCGAAGCCTGGATTTTATAGTTATGTTTTAAACTCTGGGTGTTTTTAAGTAAGGAAGCCAGTAGCTAGCAGAGTTAGCATTAGCTTGACGTTAGCTAACACGTGTTCCATTAGTCCATGAGAGGAGACCTGTCTCCATACAATGAACTGATGTTTTATATCATGTGGTTTTCCTCAAACCTGATGTGTGCTGTCCATCTACATGTAATCTAAGACCTGTCAATCACTTCGGCATGATAAGTTTAAATATTAGAAATTATGTCCCCACTGACTAAAAAGTCATGTCACCACAGTTACTGTTTGCACTCAACATTTATTTACACATTTTTACTAGTCTGTAAACTGCACCATCAGTTGGAATTTGTCACTGTTCATTTACAGAATCTAACTTCTGGCTGTTAGACCTGACACAGCACTCCTGCTTGTGTCAGTAGTACTAATCAAGTGTTCATGTTCAGTTTGAAAATATATTTTAAATCACATTTTATACATTTCTGCCAACACATTTTTGTGTCGCCGTCCTGAAGGCACAAATATCTGTTTGCTCGTAAATGAGTAGAAGCTATGTTAAGAAGTAGTAGTAATTTAACTAAATGATTTACTTCCATTTGTAATTTGAGCTTATGAAGAGCAGCCCGTCAACAAAAGAGCTACTACAAGTCAAGGAAGATATAAGTGTACAGATTTATTCTGTAATAAAAGTGATGCCTTAACATGCTGTGTTGGAGATTGGATATCTGTCACAGATGTGTTTATATGGTGATACCAGTGAAAAGCAAACGAGTGTCCTGCAGTAGTGAAGTGGGAACTGTTAAAGACAGCTGACAATAAAAAAAACAGAATAATTGCTCTTCACAGGACCAGAGTTATATAGTGCTGCTGCTAACAGCTGATGTTTCTAATCCTGACCAGATCAAACCCAAGAGGCCAACTGTTGGCAAGAAGGCCAAAAAGGGAGCTGCATGGAAGTTCACCTTGGACCTGACCCACCCTGTGGAGGATGGCATCCTGGACTCCGCAAACTTTGTAAGTCTTACTGCAAGTGTAAGAGACTTTGTTTAGAAAATTTTAATTGAGGAAAACCCAGTAGAATGTTTTTCTTATGGCTGTAACCGCAATCATGATTTATCAGCTAAATATATTCCTATATCCAAATAATGGAAGGGGTTAATTTAGTGATACACGCTAACCCTATGTCTGGACTAGGGCTCCCTTCCCTAGCTCCTAATGTACTAGGGTTCTCTTCCCTAGTGGGTCACTGTGCTCTGTCCAACAGGAAACCTTCCTCAAAGAGAGGATAAAGGTCAACGGGAAGACGGGGAATCTGGGTAACATCGTCCAGGTCGGCCGCATGAAGAACAAGATCAACGTCACATCTGAGAAGCAGTTCTCCAAAAGGTGGGACATATTGCAGCTCCTGATCTTCAGGCAAACCTTTTACTTAACAAAGACATTATAGGAAATCAGAACACTGCTGTTGTCTGCATCAAAGATGGTGACCAGTGAATATCCTTAAAATTCTGTTACTCACACGCACAAATTATTACCAAGAATATTTCCTATTTTATTGCTTTCTGAAATTTCTGGGACTGAACGACCTCCATCTCTCCCCACAAGGTATCTGAAGTACCTAACGAAGAAATACCTGAAGAAGAACAACCTCCGCGACTGGCTGAGGGTGGTGGCGTCTGACAAGGAGACGTACGAGCTGCGTTACTTCCAGATCAGTCAGGACGACGAGGAGTCGGAGGCAGACGAGTGAACGGCTGCGTGTGTCGGCAGCTGGAGCAGGACACGAGAATAAATGTGGGAAAATCACGTTTCTGTCTTGTATGTTTATTGAAGTGTTTGTTTCTCTGCACTCAAATATGAGAGCTGTGCTGAAAGGAAGCGCAACGCTCACTTTTTGGTTTACACACCAGTGGAATGACACAAACACTTTGAATTGGTAAACCCTGAGAAAACATTTGAAGATCAATAAATCATGCCTCTGTTTAGATATTAGAGTAGGATGAAGACAGATATGAGTAAACGCTAACATTTGTCATAGATTGAAGATGTGGAATTTTTCCTTACAGCAATGCATTAAGCATTTTAGATGTTTTTATCAGACAAAATATGATCTGATTACTTTCAGAGTCATTTGTGTTCCCTTCACAGAATGATCTCATCTTTTCTAATCAGATAGTTTATCATTTTCTATTGTGCTCACAGGTGTAGCTGTTGGTGATACACACCTGAAAATGGTTCTGAAGTAGTACACTAAATGCCCGCTAGGTGGTGCTGCAGACGTTATCAACCCACTTACATGTTGAGATTATAAACAGCATCAGACCAAACTGATGTGGTTTAATATAAAGTGGTTGCAGAATGTTTACCTTCAGTTATATGAAAGGACTTTCTCCAGAGGAAAGTTTGTCTTGCCAGGGGGAAGAAGAACAGGTTTATACTTAAACCAGAAAACAAATCATTTTTAATAAACTTGTTAAACATTACATGGGCTCAAATAAAGGCACCGTATGAGTGACAGACTAAAAAACAAACCTGCAGCTCAAACATCAGGCTCTGTGGGGGAATCAACAACTGTCTGTGCCAGAATGGAGAAGGAGAAAGCAATGTATGTTTGACATGTATCTGTATGAGAGCAGAGGAGTTCCTCAGGGTCAGAGGTTAGGAAGCCATATGAGTGAATGAGGTGTGGGAAAGGATGGGTCAGTGGTTCTCAGGAACAGCACACGGTCACATGGTCATTGGTTTAATGAATGTTTTCAGTGTCATGATGTAGGGATCTGATTCATCAGACACCCCACACACACACACATGTTAGAACTGAGATCCACCATCAGCTGATTCATGAGCAGTTTGATGACTTGAGAGATGAAGGAGATGAAGTTCAAACTCTCCATTTGCTGTAGAGCAGTGGTTCCCAGCCATCAGTGTCAAAGGCTCATGGGAGCTGTAGTTGTTGAAGGCTTACAGGACAATATGTGTTTTGTCTCATGAGGTGTCCTGGTTTCATTTTCCAGAACATTCTTAATTCAGAAACCCCAGGTACGAGCTTCACCTTCACACAAACACAAATGAAGCTCTGAATATCAACAAGGAGCAAACATCTTGTTCCACTTCCTGCAGTCTTGCACAGTCCAGACAGGACGGCAGGATGAGAGCGTGTCCATCTTCCTCCGGTCCCTCGCTCCTGTCCTGCACGAGGCGCCTCAGGCTGCCTACGAAAACCTTCGCCTTAAACAGAGAGGGATGTTTTGCTTTGCTCCTGCTCATTACGTATGTGTGTGTGTGTGTGTGTGTGTCTGGATTCACTCCCATTCGCTCATCTGTTGCATATAAAACACAGCCTCAGGAATGCATCCACCTTCAGCTGCTCTGCAGTCAACAGCAGCTGCTGCCGTCTCACATCTTCATATCAAGAATCACAGTTGTTGGATTTTCTGACGTACAAACACTCAAACTGTTGATAGTTTAGTCTTTGAATCCTGATTCAAAAAGCAAACACACCGAATCGGTCAATGAGGGAAAAGATGTAGAAAAGCAATGTAAAGTGACGGTGAGGAGCCTGAACATGATGCTTCAGAGCTCAGGAACCTTCAGGCTGCAGATTTATTTTATTGATTATTCATTTCAATACAATTTCATCTTTAATCTGAAAAGATTTTGCTCTTGTGTGTTTGGTTTTGTGCTCAGTTCATCAAAGCCAAACAAACGGTCTCCATGACGCTGGAATCTGGAGATGAGCGTTCTCTCGTGGTTTTTCAGGTTTTTTCAGATTCGAGCATCTGTACGTTTGGCTCAAAGTCATCAAAACCACAAAAAGTTGAATTTCTAGAAAGTAGCTCTGAAAACATGTTGTGCTGTGTGAAGCTGCAGTTGCCTCGCTGTCAGGGCTTTTCCATTTCTCTGGGTGGTGCTGGAGGGTGGAGACCTGAAGTGTCGACAACAAAATCAGCTCCATCCTCGTTCCCTGAAGTTACTGATTCAGCTCGACTTCACTTGAAATGACTGAGGCTGATAGTAAATCTGAAGTCAGTGCTGTGTTCGTGTCCTCGCGGCCTCTGAAGCTCAAACTGCTCAGAAGAATTGTTAAAAATGAGCAGAAAATCATTTAAAATTCCAGCAGAGATTTTTCTTTAACTCGTGCAAAAAACATGTGGAATTGAAGACGAGACTTTTGTTTGAGTATCAGTTTTTGACAAAGAATCATTTTAAAGCCATTGAAATGAGTTGAACAGGTTATTGAATAGAAACCTGGGAGGAGAGGGTTAAAGCTGGTGTTGGATCAGAGCAGTTATCAACATGCTGAGGAATGGTTCAGATTCAACTCATCATGTTTGAAATGATGTCACGATCAGCGTTCGCATGAACCTCAGGGATTCGTTGATCAGCTGATAATCAACCAATCAGAAAATCCAATCAAAGGTTGTTCCCAGTGGCCTAAAACAGCCTCAGACTCTGAGCGCCAGAGCTGGACCGAGCTCTGCGAGCTGGATCTGATTATCAGACCAAAGCAGCTCAAACCGACAGGATCAAAGCCTCCTCAGATCTGGCAGCTCCCGTCAGGAGCCGCAGGTTCCTGCCAGGAGACGAGCAGAGGGAGCGGGCACCGGGACGGATCCACTGAACCTGCCTGAAGAGCACCGACTCAGAGTGTCCTGTTTCTCCTGTCAGAGGCCTCCGTGTTGCCATGTGTGCAGGAGCCTGTAATCAGACTCTGGGTGTCAGATTCCCAGCAGATGACAACAACAGCACAGCTCAGCTCTGCAGGCTTTGGACAGAAGATTCCTCCTCAAGCTTCAATGTGTTCCACTGACAGCAGGACGACTGCAGGTGCTGAAATGAGACTGTGGTTTGCAGGATGTCGGACTGATCTCAGAAGACTGTAACACACACACACACACACACACACACACACACACACACACAAGCTCATCTAGAGTCTGAGTTTCCTTTGTGACAGTCAACACATGATCACCTCCCTCCCTTCAAAAACTAAACCAAACCAAACAAAGACACAGGTAGAAAAGAGTTCTATCATGTATTTAACACAGTCAACTGAAGATTATAGTTTGGTTTGTATTGCAATGAGTGATAGAGTCACACACACAATCAGGATGTTTATTGTCTGACAATGTGACTAATGATTCACAGGAAAAAGCCACTAAAGACAAAACAGATCATATTTAACTGCAAAATCTAGACATAAATCAATTTAAATCTAAAAAATAAAAATGATTTATTATAAACTTAAAATAGGATTTGAAATATTAGATGTCAGAAACATATTTTTTCATTTTTTAAAATATCATAATTGTTGTCACCATTCCTATTCTTTTCTTTGTAACAGAGAAGAGAGGCCCTGACATCTTCACAGCTCCAGAGCAAACTCTGGCTGAAGGCTCTGGAGGAAAAGCTGGTGAGTGGACCTGGAGTCGGGAACTTTCAATGATGTGTTCTCTTGTATTAACGCTGGATTTTAACATTCATGTCAACCTTAAAAAAAGTGTTAAAACTACTCCTCCAACTTTCCATTACACACTCTCTCTCTCTCTCTCTCTCACACACACACACACACATACACTCTCTCTCTCTCTCTCTCTCTCTCACACACACACTCTCTCTCTCTCTCACACACACACACTCTCTCTCTCTCTCTCTCTCTCACACACACACTCTCTCTCTCTCTCACACACACACACTCTCTCTCTCTCTCACACACACTCTCTCTCTCTCTCTCTCTCTCTCACACACACACACACAAACACTCTCTCTCTCTCTCTCTCTCACACACACACTCTCTCTCTCTCACACACACACACTCTCTCTCTCTATACACACACAAACACACACACACACTCACACACAGCTGGTCAGTTCTCAGCATTCAGAGAGTAAAGAAACGTCACCACTGGCAGCAGCACAAAGTCAGCTCACACACACACACACACACCTTCACTGCTCCTCCTCCCCCCTCTGAATGAATGATGGCACACACACACACACACACCTCCGCTCGGCCTCAGCTGATCAATAATGGATCCAGCTGATCACATGGTGTCAGGTCTGAATCCTTAACGCCGGCGTCTCCTCTCCTCTCCATTTCCTGCAGGGCTGTGGACGACGTGGACGTCCTGCGCTTCCTGAGGACAACAGGACGAGTGAGTGTGTGACCTGTGTGTCAGGGCTGCATCTGCAAACTGCATGCTGGGTGTTCCTATCAGCGTGTCTATGCCACAGGTGGGAAACGGTGGGTGCTCCTCTCTCTGTCGACTCCCACCTGTTGATGTCGACCAGGGCTTGACTTCAGTCGGGCTGTGGACTGAAGTGAAGCCCTGCTGTCACATGACCAGGAGCCGGGTCAGGCCTGTGCATGCCTCAGCTCCAGCTCCAGCTGCAGCTCCAGCTCGTATCTTTCCGCTGTGAAAGTGGATCCTTGGTCTTCATTAATGTTTCAGAGAGGGAGTCTCGCTCTAGTGAGTGAGGAGAACAGCTGATGGTATCCCATCACCACCTGCAGGCTCGGACACTTGGACCAGTGTTGGAGTCTGAGTGACGGCATCAAGACGCCGCTGTTCGAACAGAATAGGTCATGTCTCACATTTTTTAACCTTGTGTGCTGACGAGTCACTGCAGGTGGGTTTGGTTCAGTTTGTCCAGGGTTTGAGATATCTGTCTCATTCAAGATGGAGGTGAGAGGAACTTATTGAGCAGTGACATGTCCTGAGGGAGAGAAGAGAGGAGGCTTCAGTTTCACTGTTGCACATGAATTACACGCAGTCAAACTCAACAATAGCTAATATTTTAGCATCAATCTAAATCTCATTTGCATCAGTTTGGGGCAACATTTCAGGCCCTTTGTTCCTTGAGAGCTTCAGCTTTATGCTGCCTTGAACTTGTCTAGTACATTTCAAAGGGACAGGCTGTAGTTTTTAAGTCCTGTACAACTTGTCCTGAGGTAAAGGATCTGAAGACCTCCTCTGTCTCTGCTTCTCACAGTCTGTGTCCTCCGTTTGGATCCGTGGCTCCTGAGGAACAAACCCATCAGAAGAAGAAGGAGGAGGACGGCCGATGAGGAGACTGATGACGAGAGCGACAGAATGATAGAGGGAGTGACAGAGGACAGGTAGAAGGGTTCACATTCACAGGTAACAGACAGGTGCAGTGATGGCGGCCTGGCTGGCTCGCCTGGGTCGCCTGTCTCTGGGCGACGCCTGGTACAACATGTACTCTCGCCTCCTGCGAACCAAACCCGTGGGCTCCATGGCCCACAGCGCCGACGACCTGACCGAGCTGGCAGAGGGGTCAGCGGTCGGCCTCGCCAAGGTCCTGACCACCGTGGACCTGGTGTCACTCGGCGTGGGCAGCTGCGTCGGCACAGGGATGTATGTGGTCGCCGGGCTGGTGGCCAAAGCCATGGCCGGACCTGGGGTCATCCTGTCCTTCATTATTGCAGCGGTGGCATCCATACTGTCAGGTGAGACAACATTTCCACCACAGGTGAAGAGAAAGAAGGGTTTTTACTCAACTGGACTGAATTTGAACTTTGATATACGGGTCATTCCAGAATTGGAGGACATTTTACGTCCCACCCATCAAATTTTAAATAATCCACATACAAAATAATAAAACATGCAGTTTCTGAGTAAATTTACTTGTCCTGAGAGCAAATCTAAAAAAAACCAAATAAGTCTGGAGTACCCCCTAAAATGCCATTTTTCTCTTGTCCCACAACCCTAATGACCAAATTGAATTTCAAATAAAACAGTTAAAATGAAATTTAAATTTCATTTTTTTGGTATTATTTGTTTCATTGCTGTCTCTTGTAGCTGTGGGAACATTTGTTTTAATAAACATAATATTTCAAATTATAATAATTATTCATGTGTCCCCCAACATGCAGACAATGTCATGGTTTGCTCCTCTTGTGTTTTGTTGTTTTATTTTCAGTGTTATTCTCCAGTGTGTTTGGTTTTGTCTTTTGTTCAGGCTTGACTTCAGTGGCTGGAGGTGTGGCCTGCTGGTGCTGAGTCCCCTCTCCCTTCTCCCAGCTGTCCCTCATTCCCTCCTAACGACCGGCAGCTTTAAAAACTCCATGGTTCCACCTGGAAGCGGCCGGATCGTCCCCTCACTCTCGTCCTGCGTTCCCTGCGTTCCCTGCGTTCCCTGCGTTCCCTGCGTTCCCTGCGTTCCCTGCGTTCCCTGCGTTCCCTGCGTTCCCAGTGTCTCCTGTGTCTCCTCTCGTCACCTGTGCCCGGCCTCCAGCCACTGAAGCAGCTCCTCTCCTTTGTTTGTTGCCTTTTTCTGTGTTTTTGATGTACGTCCTGGAGTTTTTGCGTTTCAATTAAATCCTTTTTCCTCAGTTCCCCTCGTCTTGTGTGTTGCTCTTGGGTCCAGCCAAAACCAAAACCGTGACAGACAACCCTGTTACCATAACCTTTTTAGCATGGTAGAAGAAGAAGAAAGCAGTGAATCACATGATATGCTGGACTTGACATCATCAAACAGTTTTCCAAAAGAATGAGTAGAGCAAAGTTATGTCCTCTCTTCTATTTTTCATATTTTTATAACATAGTTAGCCTTGATTGAATGTCTCACTCTACCTCATGCAACCCTGTTATGCCTATAATCAGAATAAGACAATTAAAAAAAAAAATTTCTTTACTTATTTTCATAGGTAAGTTTGTCCTCTTCATCAGCAGTAACAGCTAGCTAAGCAGCTAGCTGTTACTGCTGAGAGAAAGCTAACATTAGGATGGATTTGCAACCCTGTTACTGTGATATGAGTAACGTTGCACCAAGTATTGTAAACACCAAATAAATCATGTGAGAAAAATTGTACCATTTATCTGTAAGCTGAGCTAATCAAGCTTTTGATAGTTTATTACCTATTATTGATGATGTATGTAGCAGAAGTGAAGGTTTATTTTTCAAGAATTTGGAAGCCAAAATGTCCTCCAATTCTGGAATGACCCCTACAGTTCTAAACCAACCATGTGTCAGTCCATTAGACCAGTTCTTAACAAACAAATAGGTGGAAATCGGGCATTTGTTGGGGACTATTTTCAGCAGCGGATGAATCCCCATTGGTCTGTAGATAATGATAACATGACTTGCTTAAAGTTTAAAAATGACATGAACTGAAATGACAGTGTATTTGTGTGTGTATTTCAAGGTGTGTGCTACGCAGAGTTTGGTGTCCGGGTCCCCAAGACGACCGGCTCGGCCTACACCTACAGCTACGTGACAGTCGGGGAGTTTGTGGCATTTTTCATTGGCTGGAACCTGATCCTGGAGTACCTGATCGGCACAGCGGCGGGGGCGTCGGCTCTCAGCAGCATGTTCGACTCACTGGCCAATCACAGCATCAGTAACTACATGATAACACACCTGGGCACACTCAGAGGACTGGGTCAGTACGAGCCACAGCTGTGTCACCTTTCCGCTCATTAAAGAACAAATTATCACCATGGTCCAGCTTCAACTTGCATGTTCAGACTTCTTGCAGAGGTGTGTCTGGTCAGAGATGAGCTCTGTTGAGCCTGTGATGATGTCACAGTGTCCTGAATCCATCCAAAAGCTGCCGAGACATTTCAATCACAACCACAAATGTGACCCGTCATGGCTGAAGAGGAACAACTTAAAATATTGTTTATTCAGATTTCAGTGTTTTCCAGGAATTAGCCTGGATGTCAGTGATGAGTTATCTCTTCTCATAGACATGAGGGTTGAATGATCTCAGTTACAACATCAAACCTTTCTCATACTTCCTTGTTGATTCAAAGGCTGCTGTGTCTCTGTTGGTCTCAGGAAAGGGCGAGGACACGTACCCCGACCTGCTGGCCCTGTTTATCGCCCTGCTCGTCACCGTGATCATTGCTCTCGGCGTGCGGAACTCAGTGGGCTTCAACAACGTGCTCAACGTGGTCAACCTGGTGGTCTGGGTCTTCACGGTCATCGCCGGACTCTTCTTCCTGTCTGCCAGCAACTGGGAGAGCGGCAGGTTCCTGCCCTACGGCTGGTCAGGGGTGAGCTGTCCAACCTCTGAGCTTCAGGCACTTGTTCAAATCCACAAACTGACGGTGAAGGAAATAAGTGATCTCTTGTTGCCCATCAGGTGATGCAAGGAGCGGCGACTTGCTTCTACGCCTTCATCGGCTTCGACATCATCGCAACCACAGGAGAGGAGGCGAAGGACCCGAACACCTCCATCCCGTACGCCATCACGGCCTCACTGGTCACCTGCCTCACCGCCTACGTGTCGGTCAGTACAGTGATGTACAGGTAATCACACACATTCCTGTCGGTCAGCCGCTGCTCAGTGGGGATTATTAAATCTGCCTTTTTCTCCAAATCATTCTGATGAAAATGTGGCCTCCCCCCACACAGACACTCATAAGCTGTTTTTCTACTCCATGACAACTCTGGGGGGGGGGGGGATTTTTTTATAAGGCGTTCGTTTAAAATATACAGCATACATCATTATGCACAATTCATAGCTGTCAATCTAAGTGGCGCCACTTTGATTGACAACTAGCCACTGACGGTCTAAAGGGCGTCACCCCGGCTAATTCTAGTCACTGAGTTTGGGAAAGAGATCGTCTTGGGGTTAGCCGGCTAGCAACGATATTTAGCATTTAACCTAGCTGGTTAGCCGTAGCTAGTTTGATTATTTCGAATAAAGCGGCTTTTTTCAGCCAATAGCGTTCATTCGACCCGCCTCAGCTCCGCCCTCGCTCCACCTCTTTGTCCATATTTGGAGTAACCGGAGGTAGGCTACCAAGATGGCTACGCACTACGATTTGCTTCATTTTTGCTCTTCAGAAACCTATGGGTGTCGTCACGGACACTACGTCCATATTTTATACAGTCTATGGGCTGAACTGATGAGTCCAGAGAAAAACCACAAGAGCTTGATTTGATAGATGATTGGCTGGTTGACCTGTCAAACAAACAAACTTCAAACATACAGATTCATATAATGATGATCATAACAATGCTAATCTATAGTAAACTTTTTAAAGCCCATGTTACAAAATGCTTCACACAGCAAATTAAAATCAACAAATTATCTAAAAACCAATTCCAGTGGATTCACTTCCTGACACAAAAACCGTGTAAAGTCTTCTCCCACTGACTTCAAAATGGGTGGCCAATGATATGGTCCCATCTGCCCCCCTCCTCTCCACAGGTGAGCGTGGTCCTGACTCTCATGGTTCCCTACAACCTGATCGACGGCTCGGCTCCGCTCATGGAGATGTTCGCGGTGCACGGCTTCCTGTGGGGGAAGTACACGGTGGCTGTGGGCTCCATCGCCGGACTCACCGTCTCCCTGCTGGGCTCTTTGTTCCCCATGCCCAGAGTGATCTACGCCATGGCCCGGGACGGCCTGCTGTTCAGGTCAGGGGCCGGACGCAGACACACGCAGACGGCTCGGACGGTGGCTCCTGGCTAACTCTCTGCCTCGTGTGTGTGCAGGTTCCTGTCGCACGTGTCTGCGCTCACACACACTCCCACGGTGGCGTGCGTGGTGTCGGGGAGCCTCGCGGCCGTCCTCGCCCTGCTGGTGAGCCTCAGAGACCTGATCGAGATGATGTCCATCGGCACCCTGCTGGCCTACACCCTGGTCAGCGTGTGTGTGCTCCTGCTGCGCTACCAGCCCGACGATCAGGTGGACACGCACCAGTTCAGCTGCGGGGAGGACGTGGACGGGCTGAGGCTCCAGGACGACGGGCCCGGCCCCACCAAGGACGAGCAGGTGCTGATGGGAGACTCGGACGGGGATGGGTCGTCGTCCTACCACGCTGGCCGGGCTGAGGGCGAGGGCGACGACTCAGAGTTCCACACAGGCCACGCCTCTCTGCTGAAGAGACTCCTGGGCGGTCACTACTACACCCTGCGGCTGCGGCTGGGCATGCCCGACGCATCGGCACGGCCCACCCCTGCCACCGGCCGCACTGTGACCCGATGCACCCTCCTCCTCTTCCTCACGTCCTTCCTCCTCTGGTCCACTGTCATATTCGGCGTGGAGCAGGGAGCGGGAGCCGGGGCGGTGTTTTCCGGTCTCATGGCCACGCTGATGGCGGCGTCCTTGGCGAAGCTTTTGATTGTGATTCTCCAGCAGCCGGAGAGCGGGAGGAGACTCCCCTACATGGCGCCCTGTGTGCCCTTTGTCCCCGCGGCGGCCATATTGGTCAACAGCTACCTCATGCTGAAACTGTCTCCGCTCACCTGGGCCAGGTTCACTGTCTGGTGCTTCATAGGTGAGACGACTCTTCTTCATTATGGATTTTAATGAGCATGAGAAAATCAGTGCAATCACAAGTTTTATCATCATCACATTTTTGTGCGTGCTCAGAATTGTTAAGTTTAATCAGCTCGTTTGATGCTTCTACACCTGCAACATGCTTTTACTTATATTTGGCAAATGTGCGTTGATGATGCTTAAATTCAATCTGTCTGTGATGATTCTGTGTAATTTACAGAGATTTTAAGTCAAAAACAAAACAACCTAAACAATGATGAATTATGTTAAATTACAAAAAATCCACTCAGAGGAGAATTTAAGACCAAACATAAAACCTATACATCTGTTTTGTCTTATGCTTTGAGTTGCTCCATAAGGTGCACCGGTGCTTATTTTTAGTTTGTCTGTCATATAGGCTCCTTTGTTCTTTAAGTTCTTTCCATTGGCTTTTGGAAACTCATCATGTTGCCATTCGCTCTAAATGCTGTGATGGAGCAGCCGATGTGAACGACTCAGTGAGGCTGTGTGAAGGTGTGGTGCTTTGAGATAAATGCAAACATCAACATGTTCACAGTGACACAGATTTGTTGATGCTGATTTTGAGCAGATGTTTATCACATTCTTCATTTAGTATATTAAATCATAAATGCTGGTGGCTCCAGAGGGAAAGTCTGCAGGATTGGTCTCATAGTGATTAAGGTTTTTCTTTTTGGTCCAAAGTGAAGGATCAGTTTACTGGATGTATGTGGCTTCATGTTGAAAAAACCTTCTCACACATGGTGCAGATTGAAGAAACTGTAAACTGAACATAGAAAGCAGAAAGTCGGATCTGGACGACGGCTCTTCTTCTCTCATTTTATTGAGGTAGAGCAGAGAAGCAGACTTTGATGTCTGGGAGAGCTGCAGTTGGTCGACAGATGACGACGTGAGCAGGATGAGCTTCAGCTGCTCTGTGTTTAACACTGGCCGTCTGTGTGTCCTCAGGGTTGCTGATCTACGCTTGTTACGGCGTGTGGCACAGCACGCTGGAGCTGAACGCCCGGGAGCAGCAGGCGCACGCCAGCTCCTACCAGCGCTACGAGGACCACCTGGACGACACCTTCTCCCCCGATGACAGCCTGTACCCCCAGGAGCAGGACGAGGGGCCCTACCAGGGCTGGTCCGCCCCCGAGGAGAGGGGATCCAGCCACCAGCAGCAGCAGGAGAAGCACTACGCCCACCCGGATGGAGAGCAGCCTGAGGACCAGCATGAGGACCAGGGAGACCAGCATGGGTACCAGTCTGGAGCAGGAGGCCAGTACACGAGCAGGGGCAGCAGGTCCAGGGGGAGGACCAACCACGGCTTTGATGTGGGTGAAGAGGACGAGTGAGCGGAGGAGGCATCCTGTCCGAACTGAAGAGATTTGAAATAATGAGAGAATGAAGAAAACGTTGTGCCTTTGACACGAGACCAGCACAGTCCAACCACAGCAGCTGGCTTTGATCCTGGGTCTGCTCACTGTGGAATCACAGAGTGAGGCAGAGGCTTCAGTCCCTCTGGTGTCTGAACCCGCCGTTTCACACACCAACAACTCGACAGTAACTCGGCTCTCCGCCAGCGTCTGTGCTGCGTCCTGGTTCTTTCCTTTGTTTGTGCAATAAGAAACTTCTCCGAGCCGACCAGATCTGTAGCCGGCTCGATCTCTGTCCGGAGTCTGCAGCTCTCCATCACGTCTTTGAACAGCTCATATAAAGTAGTAAAGTAAAACATGAGGCCCACGATCCTGTGGGGTGAAGTGGACAGATAATCTGTGGTTCTTTGGCTCCGCCCACTGAGCGTTATCTTAGCCAATGAAACGAGGTCAGTCACCAGAATAAAAATGTTCTTTTAGTTAAAACTCAGATTTCTTCATTGAGCATCAAGAACCATGGAACCAGTGACGCAGCTGGCTTCAAGGGCTTCAGTTTGGTGGCTTTTACCTGTGCGTTTGTTTCTGTTGTGAGTGGAAGGTGTTCACAGTGACAGTGCTGGCTCTAGTTAGTGTGTGTGTGTGTGTTCATGTGTGTAAATGAGGACGGGCGCTGTGTTTTCTCTTCCTCCAGGAATAAATGTCTGATTTTGAGTGAAATGATTTATTGAGTCTCTTAATTATTTAAAAACTTTTATTACTTGTAGCACCGGCCAGAATCTTACAACACAGGTACATATTTGATCTGATTATATGAAGTATACAGTTGAAATCAATGACAGTTATCGGAACATGAAACGACCTGTTTGTGTGGGGTTAAATGACAGAGAGTCTTTGTTCAACAAAAACACGGAGTGCTGTGTTCTTCAGGTAATACTTTGGAAACGTCTTCATGCTGTTCAGAGTGTAATCATCATTAAAGGAACAGTAAAGTCACCACTTCTAAAATGGTGGATCATCAGTACATACAGACAACAGTTTGCTATTTTCAAGCCACGAAAAAAAAAAAACTGCGAGGAGCTACATTATCGAGCTGGTTCAACATCTAAACAACCGAAGGAGCCAGTCACAACATTTCTATGGAATCATGACTGACGGTAAAAGCGACAGGTCGTCACCAGACTGAGCTGCAAGCTCTGCCTCCATAATGACTGTTCTATGACCTGAAACACTGTTTATATGTTTGTTGGTTGAAAGCTTGCCTCAGAGGAAGCTGCTGTGATTGGCCGTTGAACCCCGACACGCTCAGAGTGTATCAGCTAAATGGAAAGAGAAGCAGACGGACTGGATTACGATCATCTACAGGTTAGAATATGAGGAAGAGACCAGCGCGTCTTCACACCCGTGCACTCTTGGCGTGGTTGGCGGGGGGGTCCAGCGGCATGGCCGTGCCCCCCTGCCTGGAGTAGTAGAAGCTGTTCTCCCTGCTCGGGGTCCTGCTGGGGTCGGTGCCGTGACAACACAAGATAACGGAGCCGCCCAGGAGGCAGAGGGCGGAGCCCACCCAGCCAGCGTACAGCGAGAAGCCGAACGACATGAGGCCCTCGCTCTGGTGGGCGCCGATGGGGAACCAGACGGTGGATATGATGCCACACACAGCTGGAAGAGACGTGGAGACGGAGGCGTTTAAAGACCAAAGCGAAACAACAGGAGAAAGAGAGAAACGTTTGACTTGAAGTAACATCTGGACATGGATGGTGTCTGCGTCCATCCGGCTGTCTGCGGACAGGAAGTACCTGTCTCTGACAGAGGAAGCCGGGCAGGATGAGGCCTGGTCTGACAGACCCTGACCCAGCTTTCACCTGTCTGTGTGTGCGTGTGCAGGTCTCCTCACCCATGAGGATGAAGAGGAAGCCCCCCACCCGGGCGCGCCGCTGCTTGATGGCCGAGGTGTCGTTCTGCAGCCTGACGCACGGCATCGACATGAGAACCAGCAACATCGCAGGGAGACCAAGGATACAGGCACAGATCATCAGAGCACGAGACGTCTGGACGTGAGCTGAGAGAGAGACAGGGAGAGAGAGAGAGAGAGACAGGGAGAGAGAGAGGGAGAGAGAGACAGGGAGAGAGAGAGAGACAGACAGAGAGACAGGGAGAGAGAGAGGGAGAGAGAGACAGGGAGAGAAAGAGAGAGACAGGGAGAGAGAGAGACAGGACAGAGAGAGAGAGAGAGAGAGAGAGAGAGAGAGAGAGGACAGAGAGAGAGAGAGAGAGAGAGAGAGAGGACAGGGAGAGAGAGAGAGGACAGGGAGAGAGAGAGACAGACAGAGAGACAGGGAGAGAGAGAGAGAGAGACAGGGAGAGAGAGAGAAGTTTTCTAACTTTATAAGTGAAACATGCATTTGTTCGACTATGGCACTCTCACATAGACATTTACAATCAACAATGCACGTGCACACACACACACACACACACACACACAGAGTTACTGGTGGAAGAAGTACTCAAATCATTTACTGAAGTAAAAGCACACATATCACACACAGGTGAATCCTGGAAGTATCATCATCATGTACTCTCTCTCTCTCCATCTGTCTCTCTCTTTGCCTGTCTCTCTCGCTCTCTCTGACACTCTCTCTCTGTGCCTGTCTCTCTCTCTCTGTCTGTCTGTCTCTCTCTGTCTGTCTCTCCCTCTCTCTGCCTGTCTCTCTCTTTGTGAATGTCTCTCTCTCTCGGCCCATCTCTCTGTCTCTCCCTCTCTCTGCCTGTCTCTCTGTCTGTCTGTCTGTCTCTCTGTCTGTCTGTCTGATGCCCCCCTCCCCCCCTGGCCTCACCTGGCAGGGTGAGGATCTGGTTTAGCGCCACACAGTGGTAGAGGGCCGGGGAGATGACGCACTCTGCCCACAGGCCTCTGGAGCCCAGCTCGTCCATGCGCACGCACGTGGCCACGGTGTAGTCGCAGGTCCGGACCCAGTCGTTGGTCGCCGTGGCGACGATGATGCCGACCCAGCCCGCACAGCTGGCGGCGCTGCCGGTCAGCTGTCTGCACATGCGAGCCATGGCTCTCAGAGTAAGATGTGCTGTTTCTCTCCTGCAGCTGTGAATGAAAAAGTCCTGTTTGTTGTTCCAGAGACGGAACAAATGAAAGTTTCCACCAGGACTGAAAAGGGTTCAAAAAGCACGAGTTTAGAGTTTAGTCCTCAGTTTAAACAGGTTGAAAAGTTGAACTGAATTAATGTAGTTTTCCACAATCTGATTGAAATAGATATTTTTGATCCAAATCCTTTAAAAATGCGTTGACAGTGAAAAGTCGACCTGCTGCTGTTCAGAGCTGCTGGATGATCCGCAGAAAAATGAGATTTATCATCGGGTGTGGTGAAAAACAGACCTGCAGCCCAAACTGAGGGCCAATCAGAACCCAGAGGGAGGGAGACAGGGAGACTAACCCAAACCAGACCTGAAGACACACACACCCAGAGACAGACAGGCAGGCAGTGAGAGACAGACAGGGCAGAGAGAGAGAGAGAGAGAGAGAGGGCAGAGAGAGAGGCAGGTAGTGAGGGAGAGACAAGGACAGAGAGTGAGACAGGGCAGAGAGAGAGAGCAAGGGTAAAGAGAGAGGGAGAGAGACAGAGAGGGCAAAGAAACAGGGCACAGAGAGAGAGACAGGCAGGCAGTGAGGGAGAGACAGGGCAGAGAGAGAGAGAGACATGATGGAGAGAGAGAGACAGGGTAAAGAGAGAGACAGAGAGAGCAAAGAAACAGGGCAGAGAGAGAGACAGGCAGGCAGTGAGGGAGAGACAAGGACAGGGAGTGAGACAGAGAGAGAGAGACAGGGCAGAGAGACAGGCAGAGACAGGATGGAGAGAGAGAGACAGGGTAAAGAGGGAGAGAGAGAGACAGAGAGGGCAAAGAAACAGGGCAGAGAGAGAGAGAGAGACAGGAAGAGAGAGAGAGACAGGGTAAAGAGAGAGACAGAGAGAGAGAGACAGAGAGGGCAAAGAAACAGGGCAGAGAGAGAGAGAGAGACAGGAAGAGAGAGAGAGACAGGCAGGCAGTGAGGGAGAGACAGGGCAGAGAGAGAGAGACAGAGAGGGCAAAGAAACAGGGCAGAGAGAGAGAGAGAGAGACAGGAAGAGAGAGAGAGACAGGCAGGCAGTGAGGGAGAGACAGGGCAGAGAGAGAGAGACAGGGCAAAGAGAGAGAGAGACAGACAGAGAGAGAGGGGGCAGAGAGAGAGACAGACAGAGAGAGAGGGCAGAGAGATAGAGAGAGACAGACAGACAGAGACAGGAAGAGAGAAGTTTTCTAACTTTATAAGTGAAGCATGATTTTTTTTTTCACATCTCACATTTACAGTCAACAATGCACACACCTAATTTGAAGTTTTGATAAGAACCCAGAAGGATTTTTGTGACATGAATTCAAATCAGCTCGGTTTATAAAACACAGATTTGTCTTATGGTCTCACTCACCTGTCTCAGTTGGGCCCTCTGCTGGTGACAGCCCCAGCTGCAAACCTCCTTTCATTTCAAACAAGAAATTCAACCAACAGCTCTGATTAATTATTCATTTATTAAATAATTTCAAGCAGGATACCATAAAAATGTGACGATTAAAGACACCAGTCTCTACCCTGATAGTGACTTTTTTTTTTAATCCACAGACATGTTTTTGTCCAGAATATAGTGATATAAAACATTAAACTTTCATTAATCACTTACAAAGTCTACGTATCATTATGTTGTTGTTTTTTTACACACACTGGTTATGTTAGCTACTGGATAGATTTGTCATTGACGTCACGTTCTAAAAAAACTAAATAGACAAATTTTATATATTAAATGTTCAAAATCCTTCATGAAATAGCTTCAAATGTACACTCTCCAGCGGCATGTAAAATGTACACAAAGATACAAAAAGCCCCTCGGCGTCCTGCTACAGTCAGAGCCCGACACGGATCAAACTTCCTCTGGTGTATCTCCACGCTCCTGCAAACCCGTCTCCTAAGGCCACACCTCGATTTATAATCTCATAAATTACCATGAATCTCTTTTTGTGACTTTGTTCTGTCATCCTTGGTGTCAGCTTTTGTTTTCCCAAACCTTCCTCGTCTTTCTCTTCTCTGTTTTCAGCTCTTATTGCCTGTTCTCCCTCGACGTCTCGTCCCCGACTCTCTCCATTTCCGCTCTCACTGGTTCTTCAGTGAGTTGATGTGAGCACAGATCTTGAGAGCCGGCCCCAGTTTGATGTTCATGCTGGTCATCAGGTGGTCCTCGGTCAGCAGCAGCAGGGCCTGGCCGTCGATCTCCTGCAGCCGGAAAGCCTCCGCCACGTCACTGCAGCCTGCCACAGGACGACACACAGACACGGGCTCAGAGTTCTGGACTCGTTGAAAATAAATATTCATCTTCTAAGCTGCTTATTCAACACTTTACCTGTGATTGACAGTTTCCTGGGCCAATAGAATACCAGCATTTTTTAATACCTCACCTTAATTATCAACATGTTTGTTGTGACATGTCTGATGTAACAAATTAAGCCTCACAAAAACATTGTCTTGACAAAATACAGTAAATCAAAATACTAAAATTAAATCAGCTGATTAAATTATAAGTAAACAGGCCTGTGAATTTGACACTTTCTGCCAATTTTACTTGACTTTTGTGATGCTACACATCTGGGTGCTACATAAACAGTACTGAGGCCTAGTGATAAAATAACCATGTCACATGTCCTGTCTTCACATATTAACAAAGACCTGACAGTGGATTGGGGCATCCTCCAAAAGCAGGTTGCATTTCTCAGCTTGGACCAACAAACACATTCCAAGATGGCTCCTCACTCATTCCTATGGAAGTTGCTCACTGGGCAAAAACCACGTTTCAGTCTCCCATGGGTGTTTGCATTTTTGGGCCCATGGAGCATGCTCAGTGGAGTCCTTCCACGGCTTGAGAGCAGGACAGGGATTTGGTTTGGAGGGGTTTTGAAATGAAACAGTTGTCGGCCTGTTCAGCTCAGATCCCTCATTTGGAGTCTAATGCTTTTAAAACATTATGTACTTGATTCTAAATGTGAAATCAATGTCATAGAGATGCAGGTTGAGCAAAACACATGAATGTTTTTAACTAAACTAAGAAGCCTCCTAAAACTTTAAACACTGTTCAAAATCAAATCCTGTTTCTCATGTGAACTTGCAGATATTTACAGATTTGAGTTTCACTGTTTTTCTTCCAGATGTTTCTCGGAGATGTCACTCGTGACAGTTGGTGGTTAAGAGTCTGCACGTTACCTCAGCCTGTGGTTAATTTCAGCACTTTGCGAAACACTTAATTGGATGAGGGGTGATGGAGAAGCTGCGCAGGAGCCGCCGTCATCTGCTGACGATTACGACCCTCGAGTGTTTCTATAAATCAAACTGACTCTTTTAACCGAGGCTGCCAGGTCTGACGGAGCTGAATGGCGTCCGAGGAGAAGCTCCACACGTGAGCTGTTTCTTTAGTGTCTGCTCTCGTGGAGGCCAGTTGAAGTTTACCTGGCAGTGTGTGTATGAAGGCAGTCACCTCCTCCACGCTCCACTGGGAGGGGGCGGGCTTGAACGTGGTTGTGGGTGTGGAGGTGGTCAAGGCGGGGGCAGACGCCCTCCTCGCTCTCCGGGCCGCCCGGCGCTCCATCCTGGCTGTCATGGCAACAGCAGGATCCTCCTCGCCACCGTCATCGTCTTCCTCCTCCCTTCCTCCCTCCATGTCCTCCTCCTCCTCCTCCTCCTCTTCCTCCTCCTCCTCCTCTTCTGCCGCCGCTGCCTTCTCCTTTCCCTCCTTCTCTCGCCGACCGGCACTCCAGAGATCACGAGGCTGCAGAGAGAACAGGGAGTCATGGAGAGAAGATGTCAGTGAAGAAGTCAGGTGAGTTCATTCTCCATTACTTTAATACTTGAGGATCCAGCTGGCTCACATGCTTATTTATCAAAGGTCTAAATTAATGTGGTATCAATACAACAAGTAAAATCCTTCTGAAGTAAAAGTACTATCAGCTAAATATACTTTAAGTATTAAAAGTAAAAGTACTTGTTTTGCAGAACATTGGCCCTGACTGATATAATTATTATTGAAATAAAAGTATCTCAAATGAGTACTTAAGTGCAGTATCTGAGTAAATGTACTTAGTTACTTTCCACCACTCAATAAACCTGAACTCACTCAGCAGACTTTCTGGGAAAAACCTGAGAAGGAAATTTTCAAAGCACCACAGCTGAGTGATAATGATACAGTTCCTTTACGACCACTAGGGGTCGCTACATGAAACTTTCAACTGCATGAAAGTCAATAAAAACAAAAAAATTTTAATCACTTATTTTACCTATTAGAAACAGGCAAAGAGTTTGGATTTCAGACATACAGAGGTCATGAATTCAAGTTCCCACAAAATATTGACAGACACCAAAACTTAAATCTCAAATGTGAGCCAAATATTTCGTTTTTAAAATTGCATTTATTTAATGAACGGCCTGTAAATGATCTTGACCTTCTTGACCTGCATGCTGTTCCTCTCTTTAATTCAAGGAACACAATTCTGCTGGGAATCTAATTCATCCTATGTTTGTCTCTTGGCCCAAACGAGAAAAGTCTAACAGAAATCAATCAGAAGTGTTTTCTGTTTTCCATTGAAGAGCTGAAGATATACAGGCTCAGAGAGGAGCAGCTCAGCTCCACCTGTGAGGCTTCAGAACCAACCTCCAAAACTCCACATCCCAGAAGGCTCTGGTGCTGGTTAACACCTGTGATGTCATCAGTGTGATTAGCTGTGGTTTGGTACACAGGTGGACACAGAGAAGTTGGCTTCACTGCAGGAGGAGTTGAAGAAGATTCTGTGGATGTTTTGACAACTTTTACATGGTGAAACGAGGATTAATCCACGGCTGTGATGTGTGAAGGAAACTTTCAAGCCCTCAGCAGGTTGGTGTGTAACAGTGTGGGAGACGTTTGGGTTTCAGTTCAGTTCAGTAAATGTTCTCATGTCAGCATGACGCATGAGAGCGTGTGTTAACACTTCTGGTGACATCACAGGTGAACTGTTCCAGCTGAATTACACAGCGCTCAGCTGGTGTTGGCCTTCTCTCTCTGTCAAGTCCCTTTTCAGATGAGGGCACTTTTTAAAAAAATTACATGGCTTAGGAGAGGTTTTCAACAGGTCTGTTTCAGATTGGGTCCAAACATTTTTCACTATTTTTTTTAATTTAGAGACGATTAATCATAAAAACAGACAGTACAGTGTTTGTACTTCTGGAAAGAAAAGTCAGGTCACTTATGTTCCCTCGAGTTGCCTCCAGTCGTTCATGCAGTGAGTGATTTTCAGGTGTGCAGTGTTTTAAACTGGCGGTTAGTTCAGTGTTCCTACCAGTCGCAGTAACAGAGGTTTTCCAGGAACTGACTCCGCCCTGTTCAGGGCTGGGCGGGGCCTCTCTGCCCGGCTGCCTGCGCTGAGAGCTCGCAGGCGCTTCGTCAGACGAACGTTAAACCTGCCAGAGATAAAAGGAGGCAGAAGAAGAGCTGAGAGACAAAGAGAGACAGAGAGAGAGACGTGGTGTGTTTCCTCGCTCTGCTGCTTTGATTCTCACTCATATCTGTTTTTAACACCTGTGTGTGTTTCGACACAGCCACACACCACATCCTGTCAGCGCTGCTGCTGCGACAGAGACAGCCCTCAAACACTGTCTGAAGGTCACACAGTACAAAAGCTGCTCTGGCTTTACGAGCAGGGTCTCACCCGCGTGCACAGGACGTGGAGCAGAAACGCTTGGACCGCATGAAGTTGTGCGCGTGGCCCCTCTTCCCGCAGAACTGGCAGTGCAGCACAGCCCGGTCCCTGTGGGCCGACCCTGCATGTGTGAGACAAACATTATGGTCGGCTGCCTGTCACTCAGAGAGGTTACAGCTGTGTGTTCATGATTGTTGGCCACCCAGAACATGAGATACTTAGAAGAGAGGGGATCAACCAGTGACACCAGACCAGTTCAAGTTCACTCTTTTCTACTTGCAAAAACCTGTTTTTAAAGAATAACTTCACACCACAGTTAAAAGCAGAGCTGCTGCCTCCTCTGGTTTCACACCTGTTTCACCTCTGACGTGAGTGTGAGGTCGAGTCAGCTCAGAAACCTAAAGGTGACGTGACAGGGCCCTGGGGTGCACCTGTATGTCACAGCAGCAAGGTGAGATGTTGCTCCTCTGGAGGTCAGCACAGACCAGACTTTCAGGTCCTCTTAAACAAGTTCTCTTACAGTTTAATGACCAAACTATCAGTTGATTCATTTATGTGTTTAAGCAGTGGGAGAAATGAACAAGTCCCTGTCTGATGATAGTGTTTGACAGTCTGTTACTTAAAAGGACAAATGTAACTGAAGTGAGTGCTTTGGCTGAGGGAAGAGTTGTGACAGTCCCAGACCTCTGGAGAGCAGCTGGTCACCAGCTACAGTTTCACAGTTTACACACCAGGTAGCTCTGAGAGACTCTTACTGTTCCCGGGCTCGTCTGTGTCTCCGGCCTCCTCCTCCTGCTCCGAATCAGTGGAGTGCTCAGATTCTTTGACTGTGTCCGTCACAGGCAAGGCTGCCTTCCCATTGGTCCCGTTCACTTCCTGTGGTTTGGTCACCTGCTCTGGAACCAGCAGGGACGAGCGGTTCACCTGCACCATAAACAGGTGGGTCAGGGAACGAGCTGTAGCTGAGACGCTAACGTGAGAAATCTGAGACAGTTTGTCAACCTTTGGAAAATGGAGAAGTGTAAACAAAGTCATATTCTAATTCAAACCTCAAAAAAAGAACTCCACTCGACAGAAATGATCTGTAACTGTAGTTTGGCTTTTGAATTATAGTCACACAGTGAGTGTAACAGTGTGTGTGTGTGTGTGTCCGTACAGGAAACGGTTGGAGCCCCTCCTGGATGACGAATCCTTCCACCAGGTGAGTCAGAACCTGTCGTCCCTCGGGCCACGCCCTGGGCTCCCAGGGGCTGCTCAGCGATTGGCTGAAGCTCTCGGATTCGTCTTCTGATTGGCCGAGGGGCTCCGTCTCTGTTTCAGTCTCAGCCAGGTGCTGAGATTCACCTGCGACCGCTTTGTCGACCTTCTCCGTCTCGTGCTGTGATAGGCTGAGGTCGGTCGGGTGGGCGGTCTGAGCGGGGAGGAGGGGAGGGGGGTTTTCTGCCGAGGGGGTGACGAAGGGTGAGGAGGGGGGAGACTGAGAGGAGAGGCTGGACAACGCTGGAAGGAGCAAAGAAGAGTGATCAGTTAGTGCAGTTAGTTACTTTAGATCACTAATCTACAAGATTACTTTTGTTCTTCATGGTTTAAGCTTCTCAGTGTGAACAAAGGGAAATCTTAATGCTGCAACATATGATGATATTTTGGACAACAGTGTTCTTCTAATTTGTGTCAACAGCTTGTGTTTGTCTCTTCTATGTTTTATATGAGAATGCGCACAAAGCAGCTCCATCAAGTAATAATTCTCCCAGTTTGGTGTGGAAGATCTTGACTGCTCAGAGTCCTGACCTCGACCCCGTCCAGCACCTCGGGGTGAACTGGACTGGACTCTGAACCAGGCCTCACTGATGCTCTGGAGTCAGATCAAATCCCTGCTGCAGGTTCAATATGTGGAGGAAAGACTTCACACATACTGTCCACATACATTTGGCCATGTGGTGTAGTAGGTGACCTGACAAACTAATGAACGTTTCTCAGTGAGCGTCTGTCACCTCACCTGATGTGCCAGTTCAATACCCTGTCAAAACATACAAACAGAACTGAAAGCAGCTTGATTTTTATTCCTCTTTCCTGCTCCAGTGACATTTCTCAAGACTTAAACTTTTGTCCATGTGTCACACTGACTCTGTTGCTTTTTGTTGCAAAGACGGTGTCTCCACTGGGAGCAACATTTTGAGGAGTTCTGCAGGTTGAGCAGAGCCTTTTTTGTGCTGGAAAATAATCTTGCTCTGCACTTTACAGCTTCATCACAGATACGACCTGTTCTCTGGACTCTCTCTTTCCTTCTGTGACAGAAAGAGAAGGGACTGAGTAATTCTGGCATGAGACGCAGGATATGAGTCAAAAGTTTCAAATCTCAGGTCAATGACTGCCTGGGAAGACAATATGAAAGCTAATGGCTAATGTTAGCACTTTGGAAGACAACTGGCAGGGCTGCACTTTGAGCCGGGTGGACGGATGCTGAAGGTACCTGACTGGTTGTCAGACTGTGTTGACATGTTCTCACAGAAGTCCTCCTGGCTGACCGGCTGGAGCTCCCGATGAGACTCTGGTAGCCTCTGACTCTGGACAGAGACCTCTGGGACAGGAGCTGGGGTTTGGACTGGGACTGGAACTGGAGCTGGGGTTTGGACTGGGACTGGAACTGGAGCTGGGGTTTGGACTGGGGTTTGGACTGGGACCGGGGCTGAAATGAGACCCAGGATGGGTTTTGGTTCTGCGGTGGAGTCTTTCCCGGGGTCAGGTGTTGGACCAGGATCTGTGTTCTGGTACTGATGGAGAACCGGACTGGTTGGGTTCTCCGACTGGTCCATAGCGGTCTCTCCTTCTTCTTCCTCCTCCATCTTTTTCTCCTCACCTCTCTCGGCCTCTCTGTCGCTCTGACCTTCCTCTGTCACGTCCATTTGTTCTTCTTCTGTGCCTGTTTCGACTTCCTGTTCCTTCTGACTGACGAGGCTTCCTTCCTTCTCAGCGGAAAGCCTCGGTTTCTCCTCCTTCACTTTCTCTCTTTGGTCATCTTTCTCCACCTTCAGGTCTTTACCCACACTGCCCTCGTCTCTGAGTCCGTGCCTCAGCCCCCGCACTCTGTCTCGCTGCTCCTCGCTCTCCTTCGCCTCCCCTCTCTGTGTCAGAGTTTGTGTTGGAGGAGCAGCCTGACTCGGGGGGGACGCCGGGCTCAGGAGGGAAGGAGGCGAGGGCATAGGGGAGCTGGTTTTTGGCAAGGCGGGGTTTAGAGGAAGAGGAAGCGCGTCCTCACCGCTCGCCGTCCTCTTTGATTGACTGGACAGCTCGGGCGACTCAGCGATCGGAGGCGTCGACTGCACAGTGTGGGTGTACGTGCCAGACTGCGGCTGGCGGCCCGAGGACAGGGCGATGATCTGCAGCTGCCTCGCTGCAGAGGGCGAGCGCTCGAAATGGGAGGAAACAGACATGGGCTTGGTCACAGGTAAGGAGCCGTGCTGGGACTGGCTGGACCCCAGCATGGTCTGAGTCAGCTGACAGCTCTTGAGTCCGGACAGCGGCCTGCTGATGGGAGAGGAGTGGGTGGCGGGAGCGGCAGCGATGGGCTGGAGGGGCGAGGTCTGCCTCGGTGACGCCACTCTGTGACCATTGGGAGAGTGAAGTCTGGGTCTCAGAGGGACGGCTCGAACCGGAGAGTAAAGAGCTGCAAGAAGAGAAGCAGTGTTGAAATGTTAGTCTGCACAATTTAGAGCTGCTAATGAGTCAGTGAGTTCCACTTCCTGTTTCTCCGATGGCTGCTGCCCTCGAACTGAGAAGCACCTGATTCAGCTGTGTGTTGCTGAAAGATGGAGTTTCAGCTCAAACTGACCAACACCATCACCCGTACTGACACCAGACTGTAAAGACTGAAAACTGAATGTGTCCCACTAACCAGTGTTAGTGTGTGTCCAGAGCCTGAAATATCTCTTTCCTTTGTGGCTCATTTTAACATCACATTATTCTTCTTCTTCAACAAGGCCATAAACAGTAAAATTAGATTAAATACTTGGACGTCTTGTGCAGGATGATTTCAACCTTTATGCTGCCCAGTCCAACCAGTCTGACCTGGGGAAGTCTGGGCTCTGGGTAACACTAATTATATTATCCATTATTATTAAATTATTAAGTTTTAAATGGTCAGTTAATTGTTTGTCGTCTATACACTATACAAAGTGATGTTTTTAAATGTCGTGTTTTCTCCAACCAACAGTCCAAAACCCCCAAATCTTCAACTTCCAAACATATAAATATATGGCTTTTTTGACAGAAGAGTAAATTGCAGACTAATGTCTAAGCCCCCCCCCCCAGCTCTACTGTGCTCTGCTCTGACACCAGCACTAAAACACCTGGGGCTTCACTGATGGCTCCCATGGAGAGACTCTGACTCAGGGAGTTGGCTGTCGGCTTCTTGACTTTCTCTTCAGGCTCATTTCATGCCTGCTGCTGCTTTTTCACAGTTTGACTTTATGAGGTTTTCTCTTTGAAAGTTAGTTCGACCTTTAGGAGCAGAGCGAGAAAAAGGAGCCTCATAAACTCAGCTGACAAATGTTTAAGTAGTTCTTGTAAAATTTGACTCCAGAAACAAGAGCACTGTTAGAATCCGTCCTTGCTGATAAAATGTTAATTTCTCTCTTTCTCCTGTCAACTCTTCACTGTCTTTACAGTTAATAACAAGAAAAATGCATCCAAAAATACAAACGATACAAGATACAAAAGATCATCTCTGGGTTCTGGATCGAAAAGTCACGTTGGGCTCGGAGAACTTGTGCTGACACTTTTTGTCTTGTTTTTAGGATGATGGATAATTGCAGCACAAACTGACAAACCAATTATCACTCAGGCGGCTGCACAGCAGGAATACCCAGGTGAGTAACTGTTTATATAGCAGGAGCGGATTAGGTGACCTCACTGGTAAAACGTCTGTCAGTACATCAAACCAGCTCTTTGGTATTTTCTGCTTTTATGAAACTAAAGATCAATAATTATCTGCCTCCATATCTGCTGGCTCCAGCATCATTTCCACCAGAGGAAAAGAGGGAACGTGGCTCCCTCATTTTCAATTTTTGTCTAGTTTTACCGTTTCAAGTTGATATGTTCGCCGTTCAATCGAGATTCATGTAAACTAAAGCTAGATGTCAGCAGTTTACTCCTGTTGAATAAAGCACAGTCTTCCATCACACCCAGGGCTGGCCCCCCTCTGGGACCTACTTGGAGGTGGGATGGAGAGGTGGCGGCTGGGCGTGGTCGGGCTCTCGGTCGTCGTGGTGCTGGGCTGCGGTCGCGGCCTGAGAGGGGGGAAGAGGGGGGCATGAGGGCGAGAGAGGGGAGGCGGGGCTGAGGAGGGGGGCTT
>JBBMOC010000262.1:106726-134598 GCA_037975185.1 Centropyge bicolor | reverse complement strand
CAGCAGAAGGAGAGGAGGAGGGAGGGGAGGAGAGGAGAGGGGGGAGGGAGGAGAGGAGGAGAGGAGAGGGGGGGATAAGGAAGAGCTTTAGAGCAAGAACAAATTATTTTGTACATTTCCCAGAGAAGCAAGTGTGTGTGTGTGTGTGTGTGTGTGTGTGTTATAGGGTTAGGTTAAACAAAAGGTGGAAACCAAAACACATATTTTAAAGAAACGTGTCTGGTGCATCCATATTTAGGATAAAATGTCTAACATCTATGTGTCTGAAGTAACTTTTCATCATCTGTGTCGTCAAAACTCATTTGGTGTGAAGAGCCTGAGGGCTGTTTGGAGTCAATAATTATTAGAGTAAATTCATTGATTGACATGTCTGAGAGAGAGCATCTAGGCAAAGCAAGGCACTTCTATTTACATATCTCATTTCATTTCAAGCAGGATGTAAATTCAGCAGGAACAAACCGAGCATCATATTTTTTCCACGTCGCATGACTCTTCAGTCATCTCTCTCCAGTTCCTCAGGTTTCATTCACCAAACATATTCAGCTTCCCGACCTTCATCATGTGGTGGCTTCACTTTCCATATACTCAGTCCACCAATCAGTCATGTGACTTATAAATCACCATAAATACTAAATACACAAAGCAAGATTAGCAGAAGATCAAAATAAATACAAAACATCCAATACTACGTCCTACTGCATCCAGAATGCTCACACACAGACCAGTACTTCCAGTTCCATAGTACACACTAATACTACACAGTGTGTACAGTATACAGCAGTTTGAGCCTGGCTCGAATTAGCAAGAGCGCGTTTCATAAATAAATAGATGAATAAATATAGTTGAGAGAGACAAACTCTGACAAACATGGTCCCTGTGCTTTCTATAATGGGAGAATAACAAAGTACAATCCATGTATTTGCATCTTTACTACAAACAGTACTCTGCTTTACTCTCCTATATCTTTGATTGATGTTCAATTCTATCATCCGTTTTTGGAATATTTTATAAATATTGCCAGAACCTTTTTTCAGCTCTGAGTAAAATCTGCAAAAAAAACAAATCCAACAAGCATCTCTGCACCTTACTGCTTTGAGTACATGGTAAAAACTGTGCATCAACATTTCTATTATTATTGCTTCAAAGCAGTGCTACCTGTGCAACACTGCCGCAGCTCGGAGCCGCTCAAATGTTCCCACAGGGCACAACATCACTCTGTAATGTAATATCACAAGAAACTACAGCCACATGCAAACTGGAACTGAATGTTGCCCTGACAGAGCGTTTGGAGCTGAAGTCATCATGAATTCTTGCTTGTATTTGATGATTTTTGCTGCATTCAGGACAAAATTCTTGCACAATTGGCTGTGTGTAATCTGGATGTATGACACTGGGTGAAATATAACATCATTTCCCATAATACACTTGACATGATGACCTCTTTTACATTATCTGCGAGTGTGTGTGTGTGTGTGTGTTACCTGTCTGCCAGGTGGACTGGCTGGTGTGTGAAAGGGCGTGATGGGTGTGGAGGTCGGCGTGGACACAGGCCTTGTGTTCCCATTGGTCAGGCTGGTGGAGGTCGTGGTTGATATGATGGTGCTGCTGTGCGTTGCAGAAGAAGAAGAGGAGGAAGAGAGGAGGGGCGAGGTGGCGCTGGCTACAACAGTAGAAGAAGTGGAGGAGGAGGAGGAAGAGGAGGAGGAGGACGGAGGGAGAAGAGAGGAGGAGGAGGTGGAGGTTTGTGTGGTGGGAGATGTCTTGGAGACCCCCGTCGGGGAGGGGAGGATCGGGCGAGAGTACGTGCGGAGGGCGGGGGTCGCGGTGGAGGTGAGTTTGGGGGGAGCGGGGACGAGGATGTGGGGAGACGGCGTGCCAGCCGCTGCCGTCGCCAGCTTTGGGCCGTGAGCTGCAGACACGGAGGGAGCGGGGGTGAGAGGAGGAGGAGGGGAGGAGGTGGTGGGCGTCAGCGTGGGCGCAGGGGAGTCCAGGAGCATGGGGTTGGGGGTGAGCCGAGGAGGGGTGGGGGTTGTCGGGGTGGAGGAGTCGGGCGTGGTGGTGGACGGGCTGGTTCCATTGGTGGCCTCGCCGTGCTCTGATTGGCTCTGTCGAACCAGCTCCTTGTCCATCCTTCAACACTGTAGAACACTGGAAGAGAAACACACCATCAGCCTTCGTGTTCTGATACAAGTTTCCTCATGTGTTAAAGCTGCTATAATCAATATATCAGAGAGAATGTGACAACCATGTGACAAAGATGTGGCAGCGTTAAACTGGTGTTGTGGCAGTGATGAACCTGCAGCTGCAGCTTCCTCGGCCTCAGAGAGCTCAGCGGTGTCTGTTAACCAGACAGCAGCAAAACTTCAGGAAAGCACCAAGTTCTAATATCAAAACAAGAATCTTATGTGTTGCTTTATTGACCTCAGCATATATCATGGTTCTGTTCCTCCGTCAGGGTCATGAGGAGGACAGCCGGGCGGACGTTCAAACTCACAAGCTCAAGATGGAAAAAAGAGGCTGTTGTTGTCATGACACCGATGGATAAAGCTGCCAAACCTGAGACGAGCTGTGTGGCAGGAAATAAAACAGGAATGCTCCATCTACAGGTCTGTCATTTCACAGTCTCCTGAAAGGTTTCCTGGGAAGAACTGTGTCATCTGGTGCTGATTATTGACAAATCATCTGAACATTTCGCCCACTGTTTTCCAGCGGTGGACTTAAATCCTGGCTCTGGTCCAGGACAAGTCCACGTCAGAGGCAGGACCATCAAACCCTTACCTTCAGTATCTAATTAAATCTGATCTTACAGCTGTTTGAGGAGCAAAGATAAGAACGTTGGCTCGAAGATCAAATCTACAGCCAGTGTTAGTGTGTGTGTGTGTGTTGGGTGGACAGTGATGGAGTGGACGTGTTCGTTTTGAGGACGTGATGATGAGACAGCAGCTTCATCGGAACCATCCATCACAGCCGTCAGCGGGTAAAAACTCCGACCACACCAGCGGCCGACACGCGACACCGTTACTATCAACCTGAGACGTGTGTGTTGGACTGGAGCCACGGCAGCAGAGACGAGCCAACATGATGATGGAAGGTTCATCTTTTACCTGCTCATGTCTGAACGGGACTTTGATTGGTCACCTCATGTTCAGTGTGTGGTAGTTTTGTCTTCGAGTGTTTCTCTCTGAGCTGCAGCGATTCGTCCTTTCAACAACAAGTCGATCCACAGAGACTTCATCTGCAGCCGTTTGGATCTCATCGAGCAGAAACATCTGAGCCCGGCTTCTCTAATGTGAGGATGTGCTTTTCCTTATTCCTCCTGAATCAGCAGACAAGTGATGAAACGAACTTTCTGTGACATGGAATGATGAATGTTCTTAAATACTGAATTATAAACATGACTAACTGGTGTCACTGGTGGAAATTTTCTAACAATGAAGGCTGATAGATAATAAACAGTGTTTCCCACTGTGGCCTGGTTCGCTCCATCAAATGAGACCAATCACAAGTTCCCAAAGCCTGTGGAGACACTTTCTGTGTTTGTCTGAGCAACAATCCAAAACCCAGAGCTCTTCTGTTTACCATCAGACATGATGGAGACGATCAGAAAATCCTCACATTCCACAAAGTGGAACAGGTGAATTTTTCGATCATGAGAACAATGATTGCCAAACTCTTTCTGAGCATCCAGCCAGGATTTTACCAAGTCCACCACACGACTAACGTCTCCAAACTGTTCTTGATCTGATGTTTAAAAGTTCAGTCATTCTCTGCTGCTGCTGCTAATAAAATGAACACAACCAACCAAACTTTCTGTCTCTGTTTTTGTCACCACCTTGTTCTTTCCAGGAAACTTTCATGGGAATCATTATGTAATTACAGACTCATAACATGAATGAAAGTAAGTGTCTTGAAGACCTCCTGCTCTGCTGACCCTGACAGGACACAACATTTAGCTTTGGCCTGCAGATGCTCGATGAACTCAACTGGACCATGCACAGAAATGATTTGGCAACAATTTGCCTCATGATCAGTTTCTTAATGCATTTTTAATCCCAGGTCTCAGCAGTGACATGTGCAGACGGTGCACACGGGAGCACAAGCAGGTTTGTGGTGTAAACGGAGCCTGAGCCTGCAGCCGGGATTCACGCCTCCTCCCCCCGCAGGCAGGTGCCGCTGACGGCCAGATGTGAGCATCTGGCCGCAGCTGCTCACCTGGACAGTGAATGCACCACGAGCCTGAGTGCAGGTCGGTGACAGGGAGGCCAGAGATCATGCATGTGACTATCAAAAAAAAAAAGAAGAAGAAAAAAAAGATGGAGACAGGCCTTCACAGAGCAGAAGTCAGAGCCGTCATGTCCACGTGAAGCTGGCCGGTCACCTACCCCCCGCGGTCGGCCTGGTCCTGCGCTCAGTCCCGGTGTCCTCCAGCCGGCAGTGGACGCATGTCTCTGGTCTCCGGCTTGTCTGATGGACGGATCCGGGCTCCTTCAGCAGGGCTCGACAGGCTCCAATGGGCGTGTGTGTGTGTGTGTGTGTGTGTAGCTTCACTTCCTGGTCTGGCTGGCGCAGCGGCGCTCGCGCCCCCTGCCGGCGAGAATCTGCAGCCTCACCTGCGTCCTGTCGCCTTTTTGGCCCCTGCGGAGGCAAAAAAGCGCAAAGTTGCACCGCAGAGCGAAGCAGAGCGCAGCAGGCCCGGCTGCTGATGTGCAGCAGCTGCCGCGTGCGTCGGGCTCTCAGCACATCCGGAGCTGCTCCGCGGGACAAACCAGCATCCAGCCGGGTTTGGGTGCCCTCCGCCCGCCCGGGGAGCGTCACACCTGCCGGGGTCTGCGCGCGGAATCGGCCCGGCTCGGGGCCACCGTGCAGCGGCTGCGAGGGGCCTGCTCTGTCCGCCGCTGGAGGAGGGCAATGGAAGGCAGGTTTGAAGAGGAGGGCAGAGGAGAGACAGCACCACTCAGAGCTCAGGAGGACCACAGAGAGGCAGAGCACAGCCAGGCTGCAGAGGCAGAGCTGCATCCGTCCACACTGAGCATCAGAGCAGCAGGCTCAGTCCCACGCTCTGATACAACAGGTGCATCCGTGTACATGCTTTGACAGGTCAAGTCATCTCAGCTTACAGACATGACATCTGAAAAGGAACCCGAGTGAAAGTACAACAGAAGAGAGTGCAAGTCTAAAGTTGGATGAAATTAAAATACTCAAGTAAAAATGGAAAAGTACTTAGTTATTTTCCTCCTCGAATCAGCAACACACGCATTATTCAAATACACATCCAGGATATAATAAACATATGCTGTGTGTTAATTTGAAAACAGCCTATAAAGCTTTAATTAGTGTCTAAATTGGACATGAAACTCTGAGCTGGTAATAATATTATAAATGTTCACCAAAATATATCAGAAGTAAAAGGCTCCCTCACTGTTATGTTGACTTATAATACATGCATTGAATGTAAATACTGATGCATCAACATGTGAGCAGCATGTTAATGTTGTATGTGGCCTCTAGGTGGAGCTACTTGCCACTACTTTATGTGCGGTTTCATCTGGAACAGTGTGGGTTTAAAGTTTGATCTGTGAAATCACTATAGATGTCAGATCCAGTGGACTGAAAAGTGCAGTATTTTCGTACTAGTGATGGAGAATATTAGAAGTACTAAGTATTTAAAACAGTACCTCAAAAGTACTGATTGACTTGGCTCATGTCAAACACCACATTACACAGTAAATATTATATAATTAGGTTGTTTATTAAAATGATAGCAACCTTATACAAGGCGACTTTACATTTACTATCCTCTGTGGTGTTGCAGTAGTATTTGGTGGCTATTTCCATCTCAGACACACACATTTATTTTAAAAGTCTTCAGTAAATTATTTCTCTTTTTCTCTCCTTTTTAAATTTGCTTTTCTGGTTTGATTTTTATTCCTTCTCAACATTTTGTGACTTTGAAAATAAAGTTTATCATAGTCTTCTCTATTCGTTTGTTTAATCTCTTCTAGAATCGTTTGTTTTCCTGTGTTTGTGTTACTAAACAAAAGAAAACAAAAACATATACACGTAGTCGTGTCCTGTGTCCTGATGCATGTCAGTGTGGACCTGCAGAGTCTGCTGTCAGTAATCGGATGAGCCTCGAACATACAGACAGACTGTGTGAGCCTCGAACACCCACTGACGACAAATACTGTGCTGCGTCACTGGTTTTAATCTGCAGCTGCATCAAGTCAACACAAACAGTCGGGCTCACACCGGAAACCAGGTGACTGCCTTCAAAATAAAATGAGATGTTTTCATGAATAAGCCTCATTAACACAGAAAAGAGAACATAAAACCGTTGGAACGTTCACAACAACATGGTGACTTGTGCAGAGAGGCCCTGGAGGACCGGTGATGGTTTCCTGTGCGTCTGCACTGTGTTTTTATGGTTGGAGGAGCAGGATCAGCATCATTGCTGATTTACCCTGAAACAGATTTTGGAGGTATAGAAATGTTTTGCTGCAACTAACAGTTATTTACTAACTGATTGATCGTTTAGTCTAAAAACAGAGTGAAAGATATGATTTTATGAAGCATGTATTGACAATCTGCTTGTGTTGTCTATGTTCTTATTATAATATTGGAAGATGAGGAAAACCACAAGATGTTCAGATGTGAGAAGCTGACACCAGTGAGTTTTTGGCATGTTTGCTTTTAAAGAAGATTATTTGGTTGTTGTATTTTCTGATATGTTCCACCATGATTAACTACTTGAAACCAGTTTACTGTCAGGGCTGGTTTTGATGGATGCTGCTGGACTTCTGCAGTCCTCAATAATCCCTGATGTCAGTGATGGTATCTAGGAATGAACTCTGGCTCTGACTCTGAATCCTTTGTTCTTTTCCTTTAATCTGGTCATGAAGGCTTTCATTTGTTACGGCTTTTATTTTGTAAGTGAAAAAAAGCTCTCGCGTGCTCACCCGTGTGACTTGACTGTTCAGTGGTTGGGGTGAAAGCGCCATGGCAACAAACCATGAAGAGGAAAAGTTGAGATTTGAACTTCTTGTCTTTTGATCCAGGAGTGTGCAGAAGATGAAGGGTCTCCTCCACAAACTGAGGCCGCGCGCAGAAGCCTCACCTTGAAACAAACATGCCAGCCACAAAGGTCATCAAGCCAAAACCTGTGGAGAGAGCCGAGCAGGTGAAGGCGAGACAGGTGAGACAGGTGAGCGGGGCGCGAGCCGACCTCCAGGTGCCTGCTGTGCGTCAGAGCCGCGCGGCGAGCTGCTCCAGGTGTCCGCAGGTGGACAGGTGTGAGAGGAGGACCAGGTCCAGCTCCACCGCCCCCAGAACCGGCACTAGAACCAGGACCAACCCGGACTGTAAGAAGACCAGCAGCTCGGTGACACGTGCTGCTGTTCACCAGGACAGGACGAAGATCAGGCCTGAGACAAAACCTGCCAGCCACAGGTGAGACAGGAGACATGAGACCTGTCCTCAGTGTCCTCACATGTCCTGTAGGTGTGCTGGGTTTAGTGTCCCAAAAAAAGCTGCTTTTGATTCCATTTGATTTTCTATGATGATCAGAAAATTCCAATGAAAACTCAGAATGTTGGTTTAGTCTTAACATGAAAAACATACAACTCTAAGATGTATTATCACAGAAAGTATAATGTGAATGATCAGGAGGGGCTCAGCAGCGCCCTCTGCGGGCCGTTAGATGGCTCAAATAATCACTGAGTACTGTTTGTTTTGTGTCCGTTGCTTATTTGCATTGAGCTTTTCAGGCCACATGAATGATCTACGTATAAAATCTTCAGAGTAAAATCCATCTGAGTCTGTTTCTGCACCGTGATGTCACACAGAAACACCTGTTATGGCTGGAAACACAAAAACATTTGACTTTTACTTTTCATATAATCCAGGTGGTGTTGTCTTTAAAGGACAGCTGATCAAGTTCACCTGGACCTCCTGAAGTGAAATCACAGCACAGATCAGTGGAACTGTTTCACATTAAACCTTGAATTCTTACAAAATTCACTATCTCTGTAACTATTATTTTCATTTCTGTTGTGTCAGTTCAAAGTGAAAGGAGACAAACATACAACAGATCTTGTCGTCTGAACTCAAGCTGCAGGTGAAAACATGTGGGCGCTCTTTCCTCAGACTGTCCTGAAGTGTCCGTCTTCCTGCTGCTGCCTGTGACCATCTGTTGCCGTGGATTAATCCCACACGCTTTACCACCCACTGTCATGACAGACGTGCAGGTGAACTGCTGCAAACCTGCACGTCACCGACAACACCCACAAACCAGAGGCTTTGTCTATGTGAAGTTCACTCGACCAGGAGCCACGTGTCACATAACAACGTCTGTGTGTCCGTCTTTTCTGCCTCCAACCCAGATCTTGTATTTTTAGGTGACTGAAGATGTGAAAATATTTTAACAGAAATTTGACCCAAAATAAATCATCATCTTTCTTCAGTCATCGAGCCGTCAGATGTTGGAAAGCTAAGGTCAATAATTAATTCAACAACTAGAGCAACAGAGATTTGAGATATTTTTATTTTGATGTTTGTTCCTGGCTTTCAGGTTTATCATCCAGATGAGCTAAAGTGATGATCTCCATCTGGTGCATGATCCCTTTCACTGCAGAGACTAATGTGTCTGTTTATTAACTTCATTCTCTGTGTGCTTTTTTTTTTTTTTTTTACAGTCTGGGCCTCATTTTTTTAGCTGTTGCTTCTTTCACTGATGAAAACATTTTACTCACCAACAGAGATCTGGAGGGCAGAAATGTGCAAAAGTGCAGAAGAACCAACCAATAGGACTCGCTCCCTGTGTCGCCCTGAAGTGGCGGCCTGTCGACTGAAGGCCTGACGTGTTCATGTGCTACAGCTCAGAGAATAAAACCAGAGTGTGCTCTTCTCTTTCAGTCACAAAGCTTTCACTGTCATCCCCCCGAACCCCAAGAAGAGAAGGGACATGCAGAGAAGTGAGTCATCTTGCTCATGTTTTATTGTGTCAGTCAATCAGGATTTATATCCCTGGGTTCCATGTTGACTTAATTGTCATGTGACATGTGATTGGTTGAGCAGAGGCGGAGGCGGAGCTCGCTGCTTTAGAGGAGCTTCGGCTGAGCAGAGCAATGACGTACGTCTCCATTAACCCCAGCAGCGTTGGTGAGATGGACACACACATGCACACGTTTCATGTTTAGTATATTTACTTGAATCCATTAACTGCTCAGGTGTGTGTGTGTGTGTGTGTGTGTGTGTGTGTGTGTGTGTGTGTTTCAACAGGTGGCTGTATGAGTCTGGAGGAAGTCCGGTCGAAGCAGCAGCAGGAAATGATGCAAGCAAAGAGGAAACAGAAACTGGTCTGACAACTTATAACTAATTAACTTCCTTTTTTTTTTAACATTTTGAGCATTTTGCTGATGTTTGATGAGCGCTACATCAAGTATTTTAGTATTTATTACAACCACAGTCGTTCAGATATCGAGCCTACATGGGCTTACAAGCCTCAGCAGATGAAGGTGTCCAAGAATGCAGTGCAGTTTTAAACAACCTGACCAGAAGATAAAAAGACATGAAACCCCTTCACATAACTGTAACAAATTACATGTATCCTATAATTCTGACTCATTGAGAAATGGCTGTTCATGCATCCGCAGCTGAGACGTTCTCAGAGACACAGTCACTTTCGACATGTTCATGCTCCTCAGGAAAAGTCAGAGTTTGACCTGTGGGAAACGATTTTATGGGATGTACGATATCTTTACCTTCAGAAACACTAATAATGCCTGATTTATATTAAAGGGGGGCTGCCAGTCACCTCAAACATGGTCTGTAGTAGTTGTTACCGAGGTGTCAGAATTCAATGAGTTTGACTTTTAAATGGCTTTTAAATAGCACGTGCTTTCATCCCATTAACCCTTTCATGCCAAAATAATTCGTGGCGTGTGTTTGCCTTGTTGTTGTTTCAGATGAAGACGCAGGCGATGGAGCAAACCCCCGCCCTGAACAGCTGAGGGTCCCCTCTCCTCCCGTCTCGGCCGGCAGCTCAACTCCGCTCTGTAGCTGTTGAACTCAAAGCTCACACCTGGATTCATGTCACATATTTAAACAGAGAATTTAAATGGAACATGGTTAGAAAACTGTACTCATTAAAGTATTTGTATACAAAGCAAGACACTGGTTCTGGAGCCATTGATGAAGATTTCACACAGAGTTCTACTTTATGTTTTGTATGTAGTTGTTCACTATGTCATGTGTCGTATATTTTGTATATAACATGTATGTCATGTACAAACAGTTTCCAGTGTTAGTTCACCCAAATTACAAAAACATTTCCTCTCAGCTCTAGAGGTCATTACAAATGGACTCAAATCCTAGAAAGCATTTTTAGAAGGTGGTACCAACGTTTGATTTCCTTTGTAAAATAAATGATTGGAACACAATAACCACCTGTTGTAGTTTGTGTTGTGTTGCTTTGCTCATGGAAAACTTCCACTCCCCTACCTTATTCAGGGCGTGTCTGTAAACGTGTCACGCCATTCTTACATAAGGCATGCATAACAGATGACTGGCAGAGATGTAAAGTGAGTTCATGTCTCTGCACCTGGTGTAAACTCTCAGAACTTTTTCACCTGTACTGAAGGAACATGGCAAAAAAAATCAGACCAAGGTCATCCGAGTCCTCTGCACTGAGACTTTCCCCCGGGCTCCCTGTCAATCTAAGGGTTGATTTTAAGATTTATTTAAGATTTCAAGACTCAGTAAGCATCATTAAAAAGATTTAAAAACCTGTAACTCATGACAATAATTTCCCCAAAACAGCTGCAACATTTTGGCTTTTAGCAAACATTCCAAAGCAAAGAGGAAACAGCTCATGTGCTGGGGACTATTTTCAGCGGCGGATGAATCCACATTTGGTCTCTAGTGAGTCTTTGTGTTTGTGGGATTGAGTCCACATAAACTACAGTGTGTGAGTTTATAATACCTGTTAGGAGACACATTCACTGTATTTTTGGTGTTTTCATGGGATTTGTTGACAATAAGAAATAAATAGAACATCACCATTGTTTTGCTTTAAAGTGTTTGGAGTTGTGCTTAAAGTGATTACAGATAAGATGAAGGTGAATATCCAGGAAACGAATTTTAACCACTTCATTGTTCTGGTGTGTGTGTCATTTTCCTATCCACCAACAGGGGTCGTTTTCTGCCTGTTTGAGAGGCAGTGAAGGTGCTCAGGGTGGGAGGGTGGTGATGACCAGACAGCTGATGGTGTAAATGATGGCTGAGGTGCGTTTGGACGACATTTGGTTCCCTCTGAGAATCAGACGTTATAAAAATGATCAATATTATAATCAGTGCATGGAAGTTAATTATTCTAGCAGTAAGATGAGGTCACAGTCTGACGTCATGGACTTTTGGACTGTTGCAGGAAAATATCTTTGTTTCTCTCACATGATTCTGATGTTGCACTTCAGAGTCTTTGCATCAAACACGCACTCACAGATTGAAGACATGGAGATAAATGTCAGCCTCGTGCGTCTGTCTCGGCCAATGCATAATTAAAATGTCATATTAGGTGACTGGAATAGCCAAATGCGCATGCGTGAGAGATATTGCAATATCTGTAGTTGAAGCAGGGGCAATTGTTTTGTGCAGCCATATTTGTAGTCCAATAGAGACGCCATTCTGTGACGCTAATGCTGCATTCGAGGGATCCTCATCAGCTCCGACGTTTCAGTGCTAAGCAGACCTTCTTTTATTTTATGAATCAGTCAGCATATAATGAATGTAATGTTTTACTTTAAGTGTCAGAGATGTGTAATCTAATCATTCACTTTTCAAGTGTGATGATCTTCCACCTTAGCCACTAAACAAGAGATTAGTTTGACAAGAAATCATTCTTATTTTATATAGCAGTTCTTGGAATGATTTGAGACATTTAATTCTTGACAAACTTAGTGGTATGCTGTCGATGAAAATCACAAAAAATTAACTGAATTGTTGTTGTTGTTGTTGTTGTTTTAAAGTGCTTGGAAAGTTCTGTTTTGAAACAGAAACACTGGGAAGTTGCACCGAAGCTTGAAACAAACCAGTGCAGAAAGTTTCAAATGTTTTGATGATATGTTCTGTATGTTAACCCTGTGTAATGGGCCTATGTCATTTGTAACATGTTTTAGCACTATTATTAATTACTTATTGTGATTCTCATTGTTACTGACATAGACATGTGATTTTATATACTGAATCTCTGTAACATCTATATTTTTCTGTTCTGTGAATTACGACTTATTGTTAGGATGAACTATTTTGAGTTTAAAACTCTAACTTTGCACTTCTCTTCTAATTCTCTTTATTTCTTCATTCGCTTGTACGTGCGTACATTTGTCGTAACACTCATATTTCCGACAGCCCTGAAGGCGGCGTGATTCGGTGGCTGCTGAGCGGATCTTTGTGCGAACGGAGCCGAGCGGTCGCAGTTAGCAACGGACAGCAAACACACAGAGAGCGGCGAAAGACGGCGGACGAGACAGCGTTTGGGCTCGAAAATCTACACATACGGCGATTATACGGCGACAGCGACGGCCTTAAAATGGTAAGAAGACGCCTCAGGGTTATGAACGTAAGCTGGTGGCGCTATTTTCTCATGACAATCAATCTAGCCAGGAGCTAGCAGGCTAATGCTAAGCGAACTGTTTTCCTGACTCATTATTGAGCAGCCCGAGAAGCTAGGCTGCCATTTTACACCAACAACACGGGCAGCTCGTCTGTCCGGGCCGCCGCCGTGAGCTCGGCCAACACGGCAGCTATCTTGAATACACCCCAAACACCACATCTGTATCTAAATGAATTATTAATAGAGGTTGTAATTTGATTTAAAGCTCGTCCACCCAGCGCCAGGCAGCCAGGCTAACTGCTAATTTAGCCCGAGAAGCTAACGATAGCTAGCGGCATTGCGTAGCAGCGTCTGACACCGATCGCAGCTCAGGATAATCTCTACACATATTTTCAGAAGCGGTAAATGAACGACCATATCGCATTTTGTAGGATGATTAGTGTGTCTTCAATTAGCCGAGGCTGCTAGAGCTCGTTAAACAGAGCAGATCGGGCCTCTTTGGAGTGAAGGATAGTGATTTGAACCTGACACAGGACTCCCACACTCCTGGATCAGACCTGGCTCAGACCTGGTCTTCGCCACTTCCTGGGCCTGGAGATGTTTGAAAAACAGGAAAAATAAATGAGGGCAATTTTCTGATGAGCCTGAATGCTTAAGATGCCTCTGCTGGATGAACATGTTGTTATGTGCTGACTGTCTCTTTCTCCTTGATTATAAATGGAGACAAAACAGTTTTACATACCTGCTTGTTAATTTTAAATTCTCATTTATTACTTTTCCCTGAGGGAGGTTCGTCAATCATTAAAATTAATGGTCGTTGAAAAGTTGTGTGTTTTAGTTGACATGGTGCAGAAACGATGTAAACACATGCAATAATGTTTCATCTTTGCAGTTTTTAATCAATAGTGTGTCCTCTGTTTGCTCAGAGATGCAGTACTTCCTTTCCAACTTTTATAAATATGCATTTATGGAAGATTTGATTGTTGTGAACACACCAAGGAAGAGCTGAAAAGAGCACTGTATATTAACATAGTCATTTTCAAGCCTGACGATGTTGACGTTGGGAAACAACTTATCTTCCTTGGATTTAATGGATTGGATTTTTGTTTTGCTGGAATATTCATGAACCCTCTGTTGAAAGAAAATATTGTTGGTTACTTTCTTGATAGTTAAGAGAGCGTGATCCTTCATTGTTAAAGTGAATAAATAAACAGGTTCAATTGTTACTGCAGTCAAATAGTGTAATAAAATTGTACTAGATCTGTGTGGTCTGTGTGTTGACAGAACCATCCATTCCTATTATAATACCAGCATTCAGAGGAAGATTCATCTAAAAAAATTGGTTAGTGCATTTCATGGTCTCCATTTATTGGCATTAAATGTGAATTGTGTTAGTAGTGTTAGCTTGCAGGCCATGACATATCCTATTTTCTTCTTTGTGACCATATCAGCTGATTTTTTTTGTCTGTTAACAGGGCTATGGTTTTCTTCCAGTGTTTATATTGAGCAACGAGGCTTAGTTGTACCTACATGTATAGACACATCTTATCCCCTCAGAATCAACTTGTTTGAGTGGGAGGATCTGTATGTGTTCGTACAGACCATAGGGTGGGTGTATGCTGGTATTTGGAGTGGTAAAGGACATCTACTGTATGATTATAATTGTGCATGTACACTGTGATAAAACAGCTGCAGACTTACATACATACATACATGGTTATTTAGAGACTCTTGCCCAGCGTCAATAGGCAGCAAAGAAAACATATCTTCATACTTACATCTTGTGTCCTGTAAAATTTGCCAGTGTAAGGAGAAACATGTATGTTCAGTCAAATAATACAAAATAGTGACTGCATCGCTAGTTGTCTTGACCGTTTCATAGGAAAAATAATCCTTTATTGATCTTCCAGAGGGGAAATGTGGATGCTGTTAATGTTGTGGTGTTCAGTGATGTTTATCCCTCGTGCAGCACATGTTGCACCTGACATGCTCTTTCACAACAGCTCACTCACATATGCTGATTTTAGTAGATTGATGCTTTCTCTGCTCAACGTCATGCTGGCATGCACGACTGAAATCAGTCTGCATGCCATGTATGGCGGCGTAAAATGACCTTTGCTCCTTCTAGGGCAGAATTATTGGCAAATCTGGACCATGTAAACATGCTGGTATCATCAGAAACAATGTGCTTTTTGATATTTTATTACGAACTTTGAGGGAAATCACTTTGCTCCTAACAAAATCAAGATTTAAAGTCATGTCAGTCATGAGGCTTAGTGCCCTCTTCTTCTCCTTTACCCGGCCTGACCCATCCAGGTCTGTCTGCTTAATATGTACAAGGTGCTGTGAAGTGACAGCGCTGAGGGCAGTGATTGTAAAGTCAATCCAAACGGCTGTGAGTCTCTGCTTGGCTGCTCTTCTGAATGCTGAGCAGAGCTACAGAAATCAAAAGCTGCTTACGCTAATGAAATGTCCTCCCTCGCTGCCTAACCCGGCACATGATCGGTTTGCGTGCACTCAAACAATCACACACACACACACACACACACACACACTTTACAAGCATGTCAGTGTTCAAGAAGTGCTCATCACTGGGATTCAGATTCAGCTGAATCCTTATGGCTCTTCGTGACTCACCGTCAGAGTTTGTTTTTGTTTTGGTGTGACCAAAAGTCAGATTTCAGGAAGGATATCAAATCTTGAAATCAAAGTAATAGACATGTTCCTGTTTTCTGACTTTGCTCTGTGAAAATCCAGAAGTGATGGCAGGTTCTTACACGTGTGTTTTTCTGTGGTTTGCAATGTTTGTGTTTTAAATGTAGGCTATTAGGCTGTTGAGTCTGTCCAGGACACACGGTGACCAGGTAATCAGATTGACCAGGCTGAGGCTTTTTTTTCCCACGAGCAGTGCTCTCTCTCTCTCTCCACCACTCCCTGCATCCTTCCAATTCAGCAAATCTCTCACACACTCATCTCTGAGGTGGACGCACTGTGGTTCCTGAGTTTTGGTAATACCTACTGCACTACAAGGACAGTAAAGACTGATTCAGTGTGGGAGAGTAGAAACCACCAGCTGAATGCAGGTGAGGTTTAGCTGTTCGGTTTGTCTGCCAGCCACCTTGGCAGATGAACAGTCATCACCTAGAAGTCCTAATAAGAAAATCTGCAGGGATTTTGGATTCATCTTGCTGCCATGGACAGCAGATAGCAGGGTAAGAACTTAATTTGTGGGCCATTTGATTTAGATAAAAAAAAGATTTGCACACTGGCCAGTAATCAGTTAGAGAAAGATTTCTTTAAATTTGGTTCCTCTGCTGGAGACTGATGGCAGGTATTAAACAACATGATGATGTGCTGGTTTCCTCTCTCTGTCCCCAGTTAAGCTCTTTCATCCCCAATGGAGAGATTTTTTTTGTAAAGGATGAGTAATCAGTCATAATTAGTATTCCTTTCCTGTTTCGTGTGAGGAATCATCTTGATAATGTTGACTGTGGTGTCCTCAGGTGACATGTGACAAGTCACATAAATGTTTTAATATCTCATTGAAAACTGGGTGAAATGGAAATAATTGCACTTAGAGATGCACCAATCCAACCTCTCCTCTCCCAGTCCTCCTATCTGCTCTTCTGAGTACCAATCCAATAGCAGTGTCCTCCTCTTCCTGGGTATAACCTCTGTAGCCGATACCTTACTTGAGTGGAAGTCATTGAAATCATTATAATGTAAGATAGCAAGATTACTGTGGTGCTAAAAACTGAGTCGGTGGGTCACCATCACTGAATGTAACTGATAGTTTAAAAATAGAATTTTGTAATGACATTAACAATGAAACTGTGTTTAATAACTACTCGATCCTCTTAATTAGGTCGTTATCGGCAGAGATACTGGCCTGTGGTATTGGATCGGTGCATCTCTAATACAGATTATTTTCATTGTTAGTTGATCTAATTATCTTCTTAGTTAGTTGCTTAATCATTTTCTTTATAAAATGTCAGAAAATGGTGATAAATGCCCATTTTAAATTCCCACAGCCCAAGACGATGCATTCACATTGCTTCCTTTATTCACCCAATAGCCTTAAAACCCAAAGATATTCTGTTTACAATCATATGACAAGAAAAGGCAACTGGAATCTCAGTGGTCTGACATCTTTGAAAGAAACCAGTTATCCGTTATCAAAATAGTTGCTGATTTTGTGAATTTCCCCACCGTGGGACAAATAAATGTTTATCTTATCTTAATATTCTGCCTCAACAAATGGATTAATAGCCCAAAGTGTTTCCTTGATTGTAATCATGATCTTGATTATTTGAAGTCTAAATGAGCAAAGAGATGTTATGTAGCTTCTCCCAGCTAAGTGAAACCATCATAAATACAAACAGGCCCACTGTCAGCAGCACTTGTTGACAGACACATATAGGCTAGTTGTTCCCTGAAAAGAACGTGTTCCCTGGAACGAGTCACGACCTTTGAACTTTGCTGCCTTCCTGCCCCGTGTGAAGGAGGAACGTGGTGACCATGGCGCCGTTGTTGATGACCCGACATGCGATTCCTGTTTCACAACAAACTTTCTAGAAACTGTTGCCACTCACCAGGCCATCCACATCCCGTTCCTCCTGGTCACACAGACGTGGAACAGATTACAGGTCAGATACAGTAGCGACGCATATCTAATTCCTCCTGGTGTGGGAATCTGAAATCTGATCCCAGTGCTGCTGTGAAGGGCACCTTTCTTTACCACCAGTGAATAGAAGCACAGGAGACGGGGAGAATGAACGCTCTACCTTATGTTGTCGAATGGCTACTCGGAGGTATTGTCTGCCCTAGTTGCCATGGCAACTGCCGGAGCACCTCAGGTAGGGCTGCCTCTCCGAGTTTAGCGAGGATCTGCTGAAGAGGAGCGGAGGCTGGAACAGGTCTAGAGTCTGGGCCGAGCTGTGTGGGCTCGCTGCCGACAGGCCCGGCTCTGCATCATCAGTTCATCAGCCAGCATCCTCGGCCTGTACGAGCCCGTGCTGGTCAGGTTAGGATTGTAAATACACACCTGAGATGCTGGATGTCTTGAGCGTTGGTAGTTTGTTCCAGATTTATGTCTCTCTGAATACCCAGTGGATGTTTTTAAAGTTAAAATCATGCTGACTTGTAGAGATCAAATCCAAAGTTAGTTGAAATTGTGATTTAACACATTGGGGGAATGGCGTTCACGAGGGAGAAGTCATGCGAACATCGCCCTTTTGTCTCTTTACTTGAGAGTGTGGTAATGAGATGATGAACTTTACACAGCTCTGCCCACCAGATGCTAACATCCAGCCTGAATGTTTTAAGATGTTAGACTGCCAAATTAAGTTTATCCAACTGAAAATTGACTATATGACTTGAAGCTGCTGATAATCAGATTGGAACTGGAACAGTTATGATGAAAACATGAAATTTGAAATATTTTAGTCGAACCACAACATACATTTTTATTCTGTCAGTGACAACCCATGAATGGAGCCTGAACTATAGCACACATCCGAGGAACCCAATAATGCCACTGTCTATGATCGTGGTGGTTTGTTCATCCTGGTGGACACCTGAGCAGTTCACTGTGACACTGTGGAAGTCATCTTCCCATTGCTGTTAAACGTGTTTCAGATGTTGCAGTACCAGTCATTGTAATCACAGTCGGAAATCTAGCTTTGATCAAATCATGGAATCATTTTCTTTAACCTCAGGGCATTTGTAATTGGAGTGTCTGCCTAATCCTGAGTGTTGTAGTCCAGTGTGGTCACAGCGGCGGCAGACTACAGCTGCAGTGCTGTGGTCAGTCTGAGGGCACGGGGGACGGGGGACGGGATGCTGGAGACGGAGGTTGGGTGTGGAGGGGACGGCTGATTTTGGTGACTGATGATGGCTGAATCCAAGTCCTGATGTGCCTTGAGTTTACTGCTGTGTCGAGGCTTTTCGTCCGCCTCAGTGCTTCTCCTGATCATCTTGCCCATAGTGTTGCTTGGAGGACTGAAAGGAGAACATGTACTGCAGTGTCTGAATTGGAAAAATTGTTCTGACTGGTTGACTGGTAGTCTCTGGGAAATTCTTTTGCAAGAAAATTAATTGTTCACAATTATTGTCTGTGTCAGGTGCACTGGGAAAATATGCCTCCAAAATGAACAGAAATTACTCACCAGTTATTTTGATAACAGATCATATATCAATAAATCACATCACATGTGAGGATTTGTTGTGTTTCTTTGTTTTATGTCTTTCCAAATTGAATATTTTTGGGTTTTGGTTGGTCTGTTGGTCGAACAAAGCTAGCAATCTGAAGAGCCTTCGTTGTGGTCTGGTAACTTGAGATGAACATTTTTTTGTTGGGTTCGTTTCGTTGGGTTTTGTTTACAATAAGTTTCTCACGTACTTTGATGTAGTATTTGTTTTCAAATTAGTGTCATGACACTTAAGACGCTTTTGGTCCTCAAGTCTAATTTAAGGAACAGTGACATGTTCTCCTTTGTATTTGGGGAAGAAACTGGAGCCGAAACGATCAGTTAAATTAGAGCAGCTGACATGATAATCGATTTTTCAATCAAAAATGCAGAACATTAACTTGTCCAGCTTTTGGTTTGAGGATTTGCTGCTTCTGTTTGTCTTATTTCGTAGTAAATAGAATTTCTTTGGGTTTTTGACAGTTTAACAATTTTTAAAAAATGAACATGTCACACACACTTTATGTTTTAGGAAAATTCAGTGTTAATGTTTTGCTGTTCCACATAATCAGGTGTCTTGAGCAACTGGCCACAAACTCACATATGCTGTCTTAAATTGAAGACCCAGATATGAACATTTTCTTTTCTTCATGAGCAGCAGCGTGTTTGTAGCCACCGTGCCGCTGAAGCTGCTCAGACGTCAAGTGTTCATTTGTTGGCCAGGACTTGTCAACAGGGACAGGAAGTAAACAGAGCGGGTCAATCAGCTTCCTCCTCTCTTCCTCCAACAGACTATTGCACTTGGGTCACGTCCTGAGTCTGTGGCCCTAATAGCTGTGAACGGCCAGCGATGGGCAGCGCTGCATGCCTGATCCTTCTAAATATAGCAGCGCTGCCTACATGTACACAGCAGTTTCTACCCATACACCCTCCCTTCAGTGTCTCATTCTCTTACGCTGCATTTCCACAGCAAGGCCTGAGCACTCTCTTTTTCTTTTTGAATGGCTGATCTGGGATATCAGTAAACAACAATGTCCTATCTATTATATTACATTTCCATTATACACGTGTATATTAATGTGTATCTCATTAGTTTAATCACCAACTGTCTCGGGAGGCGGAGGGTCAGTTTTCGCTTCAGCCTGTTTTCACAGCAGGAACTGATTTCTCTGAGCCAGTCAACCAGTCATTCTGCTTCTCGGCTCTTTTCTAATCACACGTAGAGCAGATCTTTATAATATCCTTTGTGGATCATCATCTTGTGTGGTGATCTGTGGGGAGGGGCTACTCCTCTGTCTGTGTATGTCTCTCTTGCTCTCAGTTAAGATGCAACTCACAAATATGTGGAGTAAGTGTTAACTTTAAAAAACACAACCCAAACAGCAGCGACACCTTTTGTAACGATGGGCAGATATTGATATTTCATCATTTAGAGGAAAAAATCGGAGGATTTGAAACTCCAGGAGAACAGCAGGGAGGAGGTGATGAATAATTCATCATTACATGTCACAATCAGATTCTTTTTATCCTATATATTGTTTATAATAGATTATCAGTGTGTTTTTTTGCCAGATTTGCTCGTGGCGAGCAGAGAAATCAGAAAGATGCCAAAGTGATCATGAACCAATTTCCATTACACTTGAGATAAAAGAATAAATACACTGGACAAATTTGATCTACATCTTGTCTTTGTTTACCTAAACTGGTTAACATATGATGCTTTTTTTCCTGCCTCCTGTAAAGCTCAGAGGTGGATTACCAAACTACAGGAATCTATAACACATTGTTAACATATTGACATCTACATGTTGAAATAATTACTCCTCTCCTAAAAGCCCAACTAGAGCACCTTTTATCTCTGTCATTAACCTCATTATTAATCATGTTTAGCTTATCTCCCATCTGAATTAGAGCATATTTACATGCAAGCTTTTGAAACAACTACCAGTTTTCTACATTCTTCGATTTTATTTCAAACTGAAAGGAAACACCATAAAACACTACAATAAATGGAACCTCCCATTTAGTAAATACAGTGACTTACCCTGAGCAGTGTTTGGCTATGTGCTTTAGGTTCTTATTTTTATCTCATAATTTAATAAGCTCATTGGGAGACACACACTGTTCTCTCACTCTGTCTGCTACTTAATTTAGAACAGATGGAAGATTTTCACTTTGACATATTAAAGAGATTTTTTTCTGTTGATCAGTGTCCAAAAGGCCTAATTGCTTCCACTCGGATTCAGTTTAGTAAAACAATGAAACATGAAATGGGGATGAAAACGTTGTACTGGCACTGAATGCACAAATAATCTGCACAGATATTCGCATCTGGGGTGAAAAATATTTTAGTCCATCTCTCTGTTTTCCTATGCTTTCACTCTGTGTATCTTATTTTCCTTCTTTCTCTCTCTCTCTCTCTCTGTGGCTTGAGAGATGTTGACGCTGCAAACTCTGGCGTTCATTTACCTTCTCCTCTTGTCCTCACAGTGGGGATGAAATTACAGCCTTAGGTCTGTCAATTACCCTTAATGATGTGGCCTCCTTGGACCGTCATCAGCTCCACCAGCTGCATTTACTCTTGTGATAGTGTGGTAGTCATGACCTGTCCTCATGTTCAATAGGGATCAGAGGGAATCAGTTTACCAAAAAAAATAACAAAAATCAATTTTTGTACATCATTGCCAATACTGAAGAGCAGAGTGCAGCAGCTGGATGATGAACAGTGTGCACATGTAAAAATGTTTGGCTGCATTTTGGATGAGTTGATCAGCTTTGCATGAGGAAAGTGAAGTATTTTGAGGATCCTGGGATAATGTAATCCATCACCCAGAGAGGAGCAGAGCACGAACAAATGAGCAGCTGATCAACTGACTGCAGCATTTACAAACCCCCCAGCCAGCTCTGGTCAGAAAATAACTCGGACAGTTTCATCATTTCATGTCTTATTTACAGTCTGATAACATTGGCTTTCCCCAGAACTTAACTTGCAGCAGAGAGGCTGTTCTGAACTCCTGGAAATGTCACGTGAATAACTCCACTCTCTTCGAAGGAAGTTGATGCAGTCAAAGTGTCTTTAACAACATGATAAACACTATGCAGTACTTAAACGTTTGGATGAACCTTTTGGACAAATGCTTGAAAGTGAAACTTGGCTCAGAGTGGCCTAAAAGGAACCGTATGGACGAGGGAGATGGGACTGTCTCGACTGGACTGGTGAAGGAAATCAGAGAGGCGTTGAAGTGGACTAATCTGTCATTAGCTGAGTGACGTCAGGCTCTGGTCAGCACCGTGTCTGCAGGGATCAGAGCCAGGTGTCAGCAGATAAATCCATATAACCAACCTGGTTAACTACTAACAGAGTACTGAGGACACTCACACGTCACAGACCCTTTTGTTTTTTATTTCAATGAATGTGTTAGCAAGTTCGAGCGGCCATGCAGCCTGTTCTCAGCAAAAATAGACAGTGAACGTTTCACCTTTCACGACAGTTTCAATGTATTTATCTGTCCGATATGTCACAGACATGAAGCAACATAAACATTGTTCTTTTTCTGTTTAGGCTATATACATGGGACGAATAAATCTTATAAATCAACTTTTTAATGAAATGAAACGTTCTTTAATTGATCGCCATCATCAACGGTAAACTGGATGTAGAATGATGCGACTAACTCTTTATATTTGAAGCTTTTTATGGAGCTTGTTTTGTGGCAGTAACAAAGCTAAATCAAAGATATTATTAGTATATTATTAGTATTTTTTCTCTACTTTATTTCCTTTGTAGGTCATCTGGTGAGGAGTGCCAAAGCTTTTAGGTGGAGGAGTGGCAGACAGCGCCACCCAGGCGTGCAGAGTGGGACTGCATCCCGTCTCACAACCGAAATCCAGCTTCCCGAAGCGCCGCTGCCGCTGCCAGATGGACTGCGCACTCTGAGAGCAGAGCGAGCCAGGACAGAAATCAACTGAGGAGAGGAGCCGGAGGGCCAACGCTCACCGGAGCAGGAAAGGGAGGGCATTGTTCGGTCGGGAGAGGACAGGACAAGGGGCTTTACGATGTCGTCAAACAGGACCCAGAACCCCCACGGACTGAGACAGATAGGCCTGGACCAGATATGGGACGACCTGCGGGCTGGCATCCAGCAGGTGTACACACGGCAAAGCATGGCCAAGTCACGCTACATGGAACTCTACACGTATCCTGTGAGGTCTGGGAGTCTGATCTTTTAGAATAGAATGTTAACAATCTTATTTTTCATTTTCATGCTATTGCTCTAATAACTGATGTGACCTAGAGTTTACACGAAGATCTCACCTAAACGTTCAGTTTTTAAACATTAGGTTGTGGTTGTCTTACAGTGGGAAATATTTACCAGTTGTTTCGTCTGTGGCCACCCTCGCTGGGTGTGTCAGGTGTGTCGCAGTGTACTTGGTGGCACTGACTTCTCTACTTCCTTCCTTCTTTCTAAAACCAAAACCTGCTTTATGCTCAGGTAATGAGTTACATCAAAAGAACACCCGGCAGGCCTGAGAACAGGAAACACACATTTACTTCAAGATACCATCTTGAGCTTTACATAATTACTAATCCAGCCAAGATATATTATGTCAAAGGAACAGTATATTTCAAAACTTTTTTTGGGTTTCGTCACCACAGTGTTTTTAGGGAAGTGCAATTAGTGAAGGTTTGGATTTTCAGTTAAAGTCACAGGTTACTGAATCACTGTTTGAACATGGAAGCATGAAATACAAAGTGTGCATCACGTGAGTGCAAAGTACAAAGAGATGATTTTCTCTGAGGGCACAGTTTGTTGTTTGACAACCTCACTTCCTCTCACGCACCTTTCCAGCACTAAAGGATGTCATCATTTCCCTGAAGTATAAAATGCACCCACCCATGTGAGCTCAGAACTGTAATCCTCTCCTGTCGGGCAGAGAGAACAGCACTAATTTGAACTATGTACAAGCTAGAATCTGAATGACATATTTGCCTTTCAGAGCTTTTTTTGGCCCAAGTCTGCATCACTGGACACCAGTTACAGCCAGCTTTGTAGTAGGGTTGTGTGATTGGACGAATTTATCAGCTGCCTGTTTTATTTTACAAGCAACCAAATGTGAGGAAAACAATGATCAATGCTGGCCCTTTATTTTTTATGCTTCTAAAGTTCTGCTACATTTTGGAGAGGAAAGCATTTTTGCTAACATTAGTGAGGATACCTTAGTCTGTGATGTATAGTGTCTCTGCGTTTATTCCTTAACCCTTCCCTCAGACATGTATATAACTATTGTACCAGCGTCCACCAGTCGAGCCAGGGCAGGGGCTCTGTGCCTCCAGCCAAGCCCTCCAAAAAGTCCACCACTCCAGGGGGGGCTCAGTTTGTAGGCCTGGAGCTCTACAAGCGACTCAAGGAGTTCCTGAAGAACTATTTGACCAGCCTGCTCAAGGTGAGTCCACACACTTCAGATGACCTCACCACTGGAAGTTAACACGTCTTTGTTTGTATCATTTTCAGACCGTCTCAGATTCTGATGCGCCCTCTGCATTTTACCAACGTTCTCTTCTTGTTTGCACTTTTTCTGTCTCTTGCCTACGCCATGATTTTAACTCCAGGATGGCGAGGATCTAATGGACGAGTGTGTGTTGAAGTTTTACACCCAGCAGTGGGAGGATTACCGTTTCTCTAGTAAGGTCCTCAACGGGATCTGTGCCTACCTCAACCGCCACTGGGTCAGACGAGAGTGTGATGAGGGGCGCAAGGGAATCTATGAGATATACTCGGTACGTGTAACACCCGCAGGGGCTTCAGGTTTGCTATCAGCACTGATCAGATGCACAGTAGAGGTTAAGTATGTACTGAAGGAGTGTTAGGTCTAAACAGGTAGCTTCTAATCTGAATGCTGAAACATGCTTAGTTCTGTTCAAAAGAAGTGAAACATTTGTGATGATACAAAACACAAAGATGCTAACAACCAAACACAGTTGCAGTGGAAACTCCTGGAACCATTTTGTAAAAGCTTTGCTGTGTTCAGAAAAATGTATTTGGAGATAGAAGCAGCTCAGTTGGAAGGACCCACTTCAACTGCTATTAAACATGCTGTTTGCTTCCTTGAGGACAGAGAAGCCAACATGTTGGTCTAAGAAATGTCACATCATGCTTTAACACGTTACATATTTAATAATGTGTCCAAAAGTTCTGGGGGGTTGTGGACCCTCCCCATCTAGAGGAATGGAGTCAGTTAACAAACATGCAGTCTGAAGCCTTGTTGTTGACCTTCTCCTTCTTGTCCCCTCTCCACCCCCCCGTCTCCCTCTTTGCTGTTTCCTCTCAGCTGGCACTTGTGACCTGGAGGGAGTGTTTATTCCGACCCCTCAACAAACAGGTGTGTTTAGTTTATTTTTATAGAAGTGGAGAGAGAAATCACTTATTACTCAGCTTTATTTTTCTCAGAGTTCAGATAACAATAATAATAATCTCCTTTTTTTTCAGGTAACAAACGCTGTGCTGAAGCTGATAGAGAGAGAGAGGAATGGTGAGACCATTAACACCAGACTGATCAGCGGTGTGGTCCAGTCTTATGGTAGGTCAATAACACAGTGAAGAAATGAAGAAAACAGCCAGAAAAACTGTTCTTGGCAAACAAAATGTAACATTTACAAAACATTGAGTGTTACCAGATACTAAATAATACTTTACCAATGCTAATTTTCAGATGACCATACTTGTTTAAAGTGCTGTTTAGGTATTTGTCTTGAAATTATTAGACGCAACCAACTTCAAGATTGCATCATGTTTAGTATGTGAACATTACATGTAAACTAACAGGGTTGATCTTGTGGGTTTCTGAATGAAGTAACAGTTCACCCCACACTCATACCTGCTCCTGTGTCTCCCCTCTCCAGTTGAGCTGGGTCTGAACGAGGAGGACGCCTTCGCCAAAGGCCCCACGCTGTCCGTGTACAAAGAGTACTTTGAATGCCAGTTCCTCACTGACACAGAGCGTTTCTACACACGTGAGAGCACAGAGTTCCTGCAGCAGAACCCCGTCACCGAGTACATGAAGAAGGTAGACTGTCCACCTCAACTCCATACAGTTAGGAATGGATTCAGCAGGTTGATGGCAGATATGTGACAGTTACTCGTTTTGTTGCTTTCAGAACTGTCCTCAGGGAAACATTTAAACTGCGAGTGTGGCTGATGATGATGTCACAATATAGAAATGCCTGTTTCTGTGTGTGTGTTTTGCTCAGGCGGAGGCCCGTCTGCTGGAGGAGCAGCGGCGTGTGCAGGTTTACCTCCATGAATCCACCCAGGACGAGCTGGCCAGGAAGTGTGAGCAGGTCCTCATAGAGAAACACCTGGAGATCTTCCACACCGAGTTTCAGAACCTTCTGGATGCTGACAAGAATGAAGGTAAACCTGCACTTTATTTCAGTCTCTATATTGTCCAACTATCGATTGTTTACACATCTTGAATCATGTGAATCTGCTCAGTTCTCAGCTTGAAATGAAGCTAATGACACTGAATCCATAAAAACAAAGCCTTTAAATTTTTAAATCCAAATTCTATCATTTTCCTTATTTAATTAAATGGAACGTTCGTCCAACATATGCAAGTAACTGAAGTTATAAATATCTAAAACTCAAAGATCCATCATCAGCATTTGTTGGCTGAAAATGGTTCAGGTTTCAGTGTCGGCTCATGAACATTCAGACCCTGTAGTGACAACCTGAAGAAGAAATGATGATCAAATATGTGTCTGACACGTTAAAAGCAACTGTAGCTCCTGGTACCTAATGTTTATGACACACTACATTTTGAACTAGCCACTTGCTCCAGGACTGGAGGTGTCAATTCAGAACCATTATGTTTATCAGTTTAAGATATTGATGGGACATGAAGCTTCGGTGAGGACATTCACTCGAAATTGCTTGTGAGGACACTGTGGTCACTCTATAATGTGTTCTTAGATCTGGGCCGGATGTACAACCTGGTGTCGCGGATCACAGACGGTCTGGGTGAACTGAAGAAACTTCTCGAGACTCACATCCACAACCAGGGCCTGGCTGCCATTGAGAAGTGTGGAGAGGCCGCGCTCAACGTACGGAAGGCTTTTCACCTCCGATAACTATTCTCACTTGTTTACTTTAACTAGTCGACTAACAAGAAGGTTTGGATCTGAACCTTCTTCAGCGTGGACAGTTTGTTTGTAGCTGGTTATCAATGAGAACAGGAGGCATTAGATTTTTGCTAAATCATTTTAAAAGCTGATGCAAGTACATGATTCCAAAGCATCTTTCTGAAGTCAGACAGCTGTGAGAGCATGTTACAGCTGAAGGAACAGAAACAATACGGAGTCAACAAGAGAGAGCCAGAAAAAGAACAAATGCATGTTCAGTCCTGATCAGCCGCATGGTCACAACATGCTATTGATCAGTCAAGAGTTTGGGCTGCAAGTAGGAAGGTAGGAGTAGTAAAGGAGTGAAGAGTGAAGTTTGTATCAGTGAAGAAAAAGGCAGGGAATTCAAACTGCGTGTGTTTGTTCCAGGACCCAAAAGTCTACGTCCAGACCACCCTGGACGTCCATAAGAAGTACAACGCCTTGGTCATGTCTGCCTTCAACAACGACGCTGGCTTCGTGGCAGCTCTCGACAAGGTCAGTGATCCGTCTGCAGACGTGACTCAGACGAGTCAGAATATCCATTTTTCATTCTAACGTGGTCGGTCTGTCTTTTCACAGGCGTGTGGTCGATTCATCAACAACAACGCCGTCACCAGGATGGCTCAGTCGTCCAGCAAATCTCCTGAGCTGCTGGCCAGATACTGCGATTCTCTACTGAAGAAGAGGTCGGTGATGTGTCCACGTGCACCTGAAATACAAACGTGATAGTTGTTCCTTGGCTTTCAGCAACTTTTAGGCCTCATTGTTTTAATTTTATTTTAAAGATATCGGAGCATTTATGATTTAATTTAATCTTGAACAAGTTAAATTGAAACGGATTAACATGCAGAAATATTGATCTGTAGTTGACAAAACAGTATCAAAATCACAGGTATCACAAAGTCCACATCCTCCA
>JBBMOC010000262.1:75933-97346 GCA_037975185.1 Centropyge bicolor | reverse complement strand
AGGGGACGAGGGGAGGAGGGGACGAGGAGACGAGGGGAGGAGGGGACGAGGGGAGGAGGAGAGGAGGAGACGAGGGGAGGAGGAGACGAGGGGACGAGGGGAGGAGGAGACGAGGGGACGAGGGGAGGATCCTTAAACTGCTTCATGCAGAAAGTTCAAAGAGAGACACTTGGCTGATGGACAGACAGGACGGGGGTGGGGGTCTGTTGAGGACTCAAGGCACAGCAGAGAGTGGGACACCGCACGGTTCAACATGGACAAACGGCTCAGGACCACTGCAGACTTCCCATCAGTCCCACTGTGCTCGACTCACAGCAGCTTTCAGCCAGAGCACTGAGGAGGGAGAGAGAGGACGAGGGCTCCGTCTTCTCCAATGACAGAATCTGCTGTGTTTCAGCCGTCTATCACAGAGAAGTGACAAATGCTGAAGTATATCAGTGAAGCTGATGTTAAACTGATGTTGAATAGAGTGAGTGAGCAACAGTATGTGATCAACTCTTCTCAGCCATAATTCAGCTCCATCACTGAAACATGCTGGTGGCTGACAATAAAACATCTTTTAGGAAGAATCTGACTGAAACTGGAGCCGACTTGGACTTTGGAGACAATTCTTCAAAGAATTTAGGAAAATTAATTGTCAACAGTTATAACTGATTATTTGGCTCCAGCTGTTTTCGAATGGGAAGATTTGCTGTTTTTCTGTCTGACTTCCTCTTTAGAGACGAGATGATCTGAGCCTGAAGCTTCTGCTCATTCAAAGACTCAAACTTTGACAGACGGTAACGGTGAGAGCGGCTGAGGCGTGGCCCGGGCCGGGAGGAGCGCAGGGCTGCTGGGGGGCCGTGAGCGGACGGGGGGGCCGAGGAAGAGAGCGCGGGTGACACCCTTCAGGATCAGTGTGGTCTGAAGCAGCGGCTCGGATCCACCGCAGGAAGCTGCAGCTGCAGCCAGAGCCAGAGGCTGCTGAGCTTCCTGCGGCGGCGAAGTTTTCACATTAGCACCTGAAGCAGAGGCAGCGTCACAAAGCAGAGTCGCCTCCAGCTCCGTGTTTCCATGACGACGTGTGCTGGTGCTGGGTCTCAGTTCGAGGGGCTGAAGTGACTTTTCTGAGGCCACTTTGGAACCAGGAACAAACTCCAGTTGGTTCTTTGTTTTCAGGAAGGAAATGATTCAGCAACTATTCTGATGAATGACTTCAGGACGAGTTCTGTTGGTCCGACTCTTTACAGGCCAAACACTGAACCAAGCAAGAATTAGTCTCAGGAATCATCTGAAGCCAAAGTTTGGTTTTCAAAGATTCACTGAGCACGAGTCAAACAACTGTTGGCCTGTCATGATTCTGATGTGTGATGAATCTGTTCAGGTTTGAGTCTTGAGACATTTCGCCTGGTGACCAACAGTCCTCGACCTGCAGACATTCAGCTTCTGACAGTGGGAGACACAGACAGGAAGTCCACTGGACTTTTGACATTTTGACTTGAAGAAAATGAATCAATGGCCAAAACTGAAGGTGATAAAGTGAAGTGAAAAATCCTTTGGGCTCTAACGGAGTCGGACATGTTTGACAACACGTGTGGAGGTGATCAGCTGGTGGAGCTGCTGCGGCGCTGCTTTGTGACGACCTCCTGTTTTACAGACAGACAGTGATGTGGCACTCTGAGGAGTGTGTGGCTGCTTCACACTGTAGAAAAACACACAACACCACAACTGACCCACATGTGGCACAAAGTCCAGAGTCCAGTCAGCTGAGTGAGAGCGGCTGGTGGAGGAGTTTGGTCCCTGAAGCTTGAACTGAAAAGCCAGTTTTAAACAGAGAGTCGTGGGTTCGTCTCCTCTCGCCGAAAAACACTTATGGATATTTTTAAAAAAAACCACAAAGTCAGTTTGTTGCTGATCTGCACCTTCAGCCGAGGGAAGATTTATGAATGCGAGACTCCCGCCTCGACAGCAGAGGAAGATTTGTTGACAGAAGAAAAATGAGAAACAGATATGAAAAGTATAAAAAAGACCAAGGTGGCAAAAAAAACCAAAACAAAAAATCCAAAACCAAAAAAAAAAAAAAAAACAGCATCAAAATTCTGCTTCAAATATTCCCAGTTTTCCTGAAGCTTTTCTAGCACAAGTCGTCTGGATTTCCTGAAGTGAAGGTGTGTTTGTGTCTGAGTGTAAGGCCTTTGTGTCGTTGATCCACAGGAGGTAGAAGTCTGAGTCAGGCGATCTCCATCTCCCGCTCGATCCCCACGTACTTCAGAGCGTCGGCCTGGCTGTACCTGCACACACAGGACAACAGGTCAGCTCTTTGCATCAGGTGCAACACTGCAGCTCTGACATGAGAATATTCAGCAGATCAACACATCACAGAGAGAACAGTCAGCTGGTCAGTGGCTCACACTGTCAGGAGGCTGTCAGGGGTCACTGACCTGTAGTCAAAGAAGAGCTCCTCTCCAGTCTGGATGGCTCTCTTAGCGAAGATTCCTATCCTGTGATCCCCGTTCACCATCATCACTGCAGAGAGCACACAGTCAGCCACATGTGCATTCACATCTGTGCGTTCACATCTGTGTGCATTCACACCTGTGTGCATTCACACCTGTGTGCATTCACACCTGTGTGCATTCACACCTGTGTGCATTCACACCTGTGTGCATTCACACCTGTGCGTCTCACACCTGTGTGCGTCTCACACCTGTGTGCGTCTCACACCTGTGTGCGTCTCACACCTGTGTGCGTCTCACACCTGTGCGTCTCACACCTGTGCGTCTCACATCTGTGTGCGTCTCACATCTGTGTGCGTCTCACACCTGTGTGCGTCTCACACCTGTGCGTCTCACACCTGTGTGCGTCTCACACCTGTGCGTCTCACACCTGTGCGTCTCACACCTGTGTGCGTCTCACACCTGTGCGTCTCACATCTGTGTGCGTCTCACACCTGTGCGTCTCACACCTGTGCGTCTCACAGGGCTGCAGCTGCAGCTCAGCGCTGGCTTCTCACCTTTTGCATAGCAGTTGGGGTTGACCGAATGGTTGGCAAAGCGGATCTTGTTGCCTTTCCTCGTGGCATCGACAACAAAGTCTGTGGAGACAAGAAGCAACATGTTGGAGGGACACTGAGCGGCAACAAAACCAGCTCTGAAAGCTCACCGTCTCCATCAGGCTGTGTGTGTGTGTGTGTGTGTGTGTGTGTGTGTGTTACCGTTGTTGAGGTTGAAGAGGAAGCTGCACATGTATTTGTCGTAGACCTTCCCTCTGCGATCTGCTTCATCCTGAGAGATAATCTGCAAAGACAGAGGTCGAACAACTCACACACTTGTTTATTTAAGGGCCTGTCTTTTTTCAGACATTTCGTCAGATGCAGAGGTGATAAAATTCATTTAGTAAACAACAGTGGCAGCGCAGCCACAGACTCCCTCCAAATCTATCAGATTCAATGATTCTTCCTTTCCAAGGTTTTCATGCAGTTTCCAGGCAGATTCATTTCTGTAGGAAAACTAGGAATGTGCATTTTGTGCATCTGCACAGATGAAGAATCCAAATTTCAGCTAATGAATGTGAAGCTGTTCTGGAGAGTCAGATGAGCATGAAGCCACTCAGACAGAGCCCGAGCTCGGGGCTGATGCAGGCGACCCGGGCCGGTCCACCTGTCACGTCACAGACCAGAGGACACGGGCAGAGAAGGCCTACCTCTCCACAGTACTCCGAGATGAACTCGTTTTTCTGGACCGGCTCTTTGATGAAGATGCCCCAGCCGGCCACGTCTGACGGGGCCAGCAGCAGGTGCTGAGGGACGGAACAACAGGGTGACAAACATCAGACTGTGTGAGCCGAGACACTGAGACAGAGACGTGTTGCGGCCGTGCGTCGGGTTCGTCGTTACCTTCTTGGCTCCTCTCTGGATGGAGCAGTTCTTGCAGGACACATTCTTGCTGTCCCAGTGGTCTGCAGCGCCGCAGGTCAGGCACAGGTCGGGGTCACACTCCCTCACTGCCAGGTAGCAGGGACACTGCTTGGTGTTGCACTGAGCTTTGCAGCGACAGCCCGGGAACCGGTTCTGACCTGCATCCACGAGTCAGAGAAATAAGAGAGAAGTTAGTTCCAGTTCTGTTCCCTGCTGCAGGAGTCAAGCTGCGCTCGTCAGGACTGGACGCTCTTACACTCAGAGCTGCACTGGCAAAACTTCTCGCAGAAGTTCTGAGCGGTGACGCAGGGACACGAGGAGTCGCAGGGCTGCCGCGGGTGGTCACATGGCTGGTAATTGTACACGTGATTGGATGAGCCATCTGTCAGTGGTCAGAAGAGATGCAGCGGTCAAACCAGATGTTTTCAAATCATCAAGTGCATTTGACAGGTCAACAGAAGAGTTTCCTCCTGCTTCAACAGACTCATCTTTCTGGTTTTTCTCTGAGTTCAGAGGCTTACGTGTTCATGTTTTCAGCCATGTGGACGCTGATGTGAGTCTGTCTGTCGTTTTTGTTCAGAAATTCATGATCCTCAGAGGATGAACCCTCATGACTTTGGTGCTGCTCTGACATTTTTTACCAACAAGTCAAATTTTTCATATTCAATCAGATACAACTGGATAAATTTAATTATATATCAGTCAACGCGTGTTTAGTCATGTTTGACATGTTACAAGCATTAAGAGCTTCGCTGTGTTTTGCTCGGGTTCTTCTCTGAACTACATGAATAACCTCCTCTGTTTCCTTCAGTGACCTCTGACCTTTCTTCAGCTGGATCTTCCTGCAGTGAGTGGCCCACAGTCGGTGTTTCCTCTTCTTCTTTCTGGGCGGTGTGTCCTCGTCCTCAGCAGGGGCCCGAGCGATGATGCTCGACTCTTTGACCCTGAACTCGTAAACCTGCAGGACGGTCATGACACCAGTTTAGACTGTGCTCCATCAGGAACCTGTCGTCAGACTCTGGCCTTTACTTTTCATTTAAAACGACACCAGCCCAGTGTGGTTTGGATCTGAAGAGTAACTGCCTGAGTCAGTTTGGCAGGTTACTGATCAAAAACTGAACAGATTTTTTTTTTTTTTTTAAATCCTTGTTTCTTTTCTCTGTTTGGAACAATCTGTGAGTGAGATCATTCTGACATCTAAATGTCTCATAAGAACTGAACTGAAATGGATGATAAGTCTCACACCAGGCGTCACTGCCAGCTCACCTGTCTGCAGGTCTTGGTGCCTATGAGCCGTGCGATGGCGCAGAAGTTGTCGTAGTACGTCCCAATGAGAACCCTAAACAGAGAGGCTTCGGCCCCGCTCCACTCCACCGCTTCAGCCTCACCGGTCAGCTTCATCTTCACTGGAGTCTGACAGCGAGAGTTCCCCTCTGTACACACATAAACAAAGCATTTAGGCAGGAATTTCCTAAGAACCTTTTGAGGAACTCAGGAACTAAAACTGTTCTTTGAGCGAAGAAATAAGGAGCAGTTCCCGGAACATTGTGATTGAAAACGTTGCTTTTAATAGTTGTAAAAACTCTGAAGTTGGTTTAGGTTTGGGTTTTCCGATGTTTATTGCTACACAGGAACGCAGCTTTAATGGCAGCTTCTGCATTGCTTGATATGAGTGAGAGACTGTACCTGAGCTGCTGGTGTTCTCGTCCTTCTTGTCTTCGTCGTCTTTGTCATTCTCGCGCTCGTCTTCTTTGCTGCCCTCTCGGTCGCTGTCCGTGTCTTTGGTTTCAGAGGAAACGGTGGGGGTGCTGGGCCGGCTGTTGCTGTTCGGAAGTCGTCCGCGGCGGCGGCCCCCCGTGCGTTTGGAAGGCGTCTTGGCCCGCTCTGCAACCACGCCGGCAGGGTACTCACTCACCATCCCATCCTGAGAGCATGACAACCGTGATACACTGATGCACAGAGCCAACTGCTGGTGATGCAGCAAGTCGAACTGATACTTTATCATCTTATCAGAACCGAGAGAAAACACACGGAAACCCCTTTCACACAACCAACAGCCACTAAAATCTGGCTATCCGCACAGGTATTGATCGTCTCCAGCTCCGATCAGCTGTGATGCAAACAGTGGTCTGGGTGGATACACTGATTTCCATCCCTTGTCTGTTGAACATTATTTATTGGGGTTTTTTTTTACACTCTGACAACAATGTGCAATGGCGACATTGTTCAGTCAGCGTTGAGTTTGAAAGAGAGACTGAAATAAAAGCTATAAAAAAGTAACCACGGTAACATTGTTACAGGCCTCCATGCTGTTTTCTACTGTTGTCTACTGCGAATGGAAAAGGAAGTCAACTGCCTATTTTTAGCAGGTTTACATCATAGACTGTATAGAATATGGACGTAGTGTCCGTGACGTCACCCATAGGTTTCTGAAGAGCAAAAATGAAGCAAATCGTAGTGCGTAGCCATCTTGGTAGCCTACCTCCGGTTACTCCAAATATGGACAAAGAGGTGGAGCGAGGGCGGAGCTGAGGCGGGTCAAATGAACGCTATTGGCTGAAAAAAAGCCGCTGTATTCGAAATAATCAAACTAGCTACGGCTAACCCGCTAGGTTAAATACTAAATATCGTTGCTAGCCGGCTAACCCCACGACGATCTCTTTCCCAAACTCAGTGACTAGAATTAGCCGGGGTGACGAATGTCAATGAATGTTTGGAGGGTATTACTCACCTGTACCAGGCACATGTAGCAGTCGATGCCACAGGGTTTACTGTCCACCAGGTTCTCCAGGTTCTTGCGCTTATAGGTGTTTGGCGTAGCATGGAAAGCTAAAGGAAGCACATGAGATGGAAAAGAGGCAGATGTGTTTTAGTCTTTAGCCGACTTTACTAACAAAACATTTAATAAACACTAACCCCAAGCTGCCTGTTAAAAGGTGCTAGGACAACATTCATTAGAAAGCCACACATTCTTTGATCATCAGCTTCTTGTAGAAAAACCGAAACAGCTCAGGTCATCAACTCCAGTTTTAAAAGCCTTTGTCTGTTTATTGTGGCCTTTTTCATGGGGAAGAACTGACGTGACATTTTCTCTTCCAACATGATGCTTTGACTCCAATAACAGCCAATAACAGTCATCTTTTCCCCATATTTAAAATCTTTATACCTCACAGCGTCTGGATCTGATCGAGGTCGTTTTTCATTGTGTAAAGCAACTTGAGGACATGTAGTACTACACATCACTTCTCAACAAGTGGCAGCTGCGAGTTGCTGTTCATGTGGTGACATACACTGACTGTAACAAATGAAAGGTGCAGAATAGAAAACAATGGGTTTAATTTGACTTAATAAAGTAGGACTGACTGGTTGAGAGCAGATCAGTGCATCCTTAGGTTTTCACCAGTTAATAAGATAAGATAATAGAAATGTTACCGTTAAATGTCTCATTCAATTAATTCATAGCTCAATGTGAAGCCTGACTGTCTGAAAGTGTGTGTGTGTGTGTGTACTAACGGTGCAGGAAGCAGTCGTATTTGAAGCAGCGTCTGCAGAACAGTGTGTGGAAGGAGTGCAGGCTCTGTTCGCGCTGCACAGAGCGAGCGTTTGGACCGTCGATGTTCGGTGTGCATTCAGGAGGCAGCGCGCCGGGCAGCTGCTGCTCCGTCAACTCTTTGTACCTGACAGACAAAAACACACAGAAAAATCAAAGCTGCTTGTAGTCACGACCTTAAAAAAAAGAAACACACACACACACACACCAGGGTTTCTACAGAGAGACAGATTAGTTTGATGAAAAACACATATCATGTAAACAATAAGAATCTTCTGATGACGAATGGAAGCTTCACTCATAGAATGGAGCAAGCAGACTTGCTTCCGTGTAAAGAGGAAACACCTGCTGCTGTCTCCTAACAATGGAATCAGGAGTCTGTGTTGTAAACACTTTGCTACCAAATAGAGAGATTTCACATGAACACAAAGAACCAGTCAGTGTACACTTCCACCACAGCACTCTTCAAGACATCAAGGAACTGTCTGAATTAAATGGGTGACAGTTGATCTGGCTGATGAAATTCTGATTTTCCTCTGCTGTGTAGAAACCCTGATATGTGTGTTGGAGCACACACACTCATCTAAGTCGATCTCAGACACACTTAGCGATCATTTTGTCACAGTAGCAGAGAGGCTTTGATTCAAAAGGCCATATCTAAGTATTCTGCTGTGGTACAAAGATGTGACCGAGAACAGCAGGACTGGGTGAAACAGAAGTAGATTTATCCATTACTGGTGGATCTTTACACCTGTGCCTTTTCTCAGAGAAATGTTTGCACTGATTTGCACTTTGTTTTGTAACGAGTTGTGTGTAGATGAAGTACAACACAAAGTACAAAAAGAACTGAAAATCAATAAGGGCCACAAAAAGGGTTCTATCCAAAGGTAAAAGTATAGAATAGGTGAGTACTTGTGGAATGAAAAGAAACTGTTCTTTCTTCTTCTTGTGTTAAGTTGAGGAGATTAGTACCAATATTAACCTTTAGTGAACAGACATTCTGACCTGCTTCGTCTGAGCCAACATTGATACGTAAAGAGGACTAAGAAAATAAAAATAAACAGTCAATATCATTTTCTGAATTAAACACTTTTGGAAGGATTTGGAAGGAAAGATTTTGGCTGTTAGAGCGCAGTGTGCAGGCGTCTTTCCTTTACAGTAAAGTTAATTATAGAAAAAGATTAGAAGAGTTAAAATCACTTTGTAAAATAGATCGTGGACAACAGTGCAAACACGACAAAAGTAAGTCAATATATAAGTAAGGGAAAAAAAGGATTATTTATTTGTCCCTCTGTTATTGTCACAAACTCCAACACAGTCACATACAAACAAACCCACTAACTTCTCTTTGAGCTCCTCAGTGGAGCCTTTGTCAGGGAACATGGAGGAGATGGCTTCAAAAATCTTGTCAGAGGGAAACTTCTTGGTGCTGTCATTGCTGGTTCGGCCTGGAGACGACACACACACGCTTTCCATCAGGGAACAAATCTCACTTTTCCTTAAACCACTGGCCAGAGTCAGTTAGCCAAGTCTCTAGTTTCACTTTTTTGAGAAGAATTCAGGGAGAGGGTTCTAGCAGAATTAGACAGTACAGTTACCCTTTATGCTCAGGTTACTGGCACTCAGTTAAACAATATTCCAACTTACAGCAACCAAAAGTTTGACTACAAACATGAAGGCAAGTATGGTCCTGCTTTCTGTGCAATGTATCTGCTTTCTGCTGATAAATGTATTAAATACAAAACTAGAACTGAAGTTGTAATCCAGTGCTACTGGTCAGTGTTACACTTTGACATGAATTAGATTTGTTTTTTGTTTGTTTCTTAACTTTAAATGCTGTCCAGTTAGCATGTTAGCATCAAAAGTGAAATGTTATAAAAGTCTAGAGATGCAGGAGGAGCAGAAAACACATCTTGCTCTGTAGCTGTACTGGTTCACTACATGGATGGAACAGGAGCCTGCTGGTGTGTTCACCATCAATCTAAACAAAGTAACATATCAAACAACCAACACCAAAACACCACGTTCACATGAATGTGACTTACTCTCATTGTTAATGAGCCCATCTTTGCGGGGATCCTCTGAATGCTCCTTGCTGTCACACAACTCCATCTTGTCTACCTTGAAGTCCTGTTCTTCCTCCTCCTCGTCATCCTCATTGTCACTGTACTGTGCCAGAGCGCTGACCAACTCCACGAATATCTCATCATTGATGAAGCCACACTCTGGAAAACACAAGCCACACACCAGATGTCTTTACTGAGCATGAAAGTATGTGTTTCTCTTGCCTTCTCAGTAGTGGTGGACCTCATGGTGAAAAGATAAAAGGAACAAGAAGTGAAAATGCAAACAGAGCAAATATTTGTTCCTTTTGATCCAGTGCGATACAAGGTAACTTGGCAAGATTCTGGTCAATCACATATGTGCAAGTGAAATTTCAAGGGAGATTACTTTACAACATTAAGGCCTAATTCTACATTTTACCTCATGATTGTCAAGAGGGAGGATAAAATGATCACTGAAATGTTCCAAAATTGTAACATCCTGTCACATATTACAAACTGCTGTGGAGAGGTTTTTTCTGATAAGCTTTCAACACGTGAATCCATTACTCAACTGGACTTCTTGAACGTTTTATCTCCTCACCAGCCCTTTATTCCTGACAGAAAACACACACACCATTACACCCCACCCCACCCTTTTTTTTTAACAAAATCCTATTTACCGTGGTAATACCCACTAAGACAGTGATATCTGAATGATAGATATTTAGTTGATGAATGAAAAATATTTTGTTCCTTAAATCTTCAATAAATTACTACAATGAGAAGTTCTGGTCATAACATTTAGTCCTGTAAGAGCAATGTTTAACCTCACTAATCTCTGTGTGGCCACTGATCCTCACCTCTGTCTCCATGGACTTTGCCGTCATAGTTCTTGATGAGCTCTTCTATGAAAGTACCATCCTGGTCCAAGATCTCGTCTCCCATATAGGGGATATTATGGAGCACTGTCTCATCCTCCACCTGATGCAAAAAATGCAAAACATTACACACAGAAAGATTTGGTTTAAATTGTCCCAACCACTGTTTCCCTTCTACAACTCGGCATAAAAATACTACAAAGTATATTTTACACTCTGATTTGCACTACATGCAACTGTTACAAATGAATACACACCATGAAGTTCTGCTGCAGCGGTGACCACGAGTACATGACCGGGACTGAGGCCACAGCGTTGAGAGTCTTCAGGGGGATGACCTGCCTCTGGAACTCAGAGAAACCACTGTCCACTGTGCACTGCAGAGGACAGCACACAAAAGCTACAGTCAGTACACTTTCTCTACGCCTTCACAGAGACTTTTCCTACATGCCAGTGTATTGAGAACAATGTTATCTGCTGACCTCTCGGGTGCCTCTTAAGGAGCCAACAGACGTCATAATGTGAACTGGCTGGATTCGTCTGGTCTTCCACTCCTGGTTCAAAATGTCGGTTCGCTCCATGATTTTCTGACGGTTGGTGTTGAACATGCTCTAGAAGAGTGAAAGAAATTTAAGTTAATTGCAAAGTACAAAAGACAGTAAACGTATCATAGTCATAGTTTGACATGATGCGGATGTTGGACTGTTCACGCTACGTACCAGTGTAAACACAGTGACTGAAAAAAAACCCATCTTTTTACTGCCATGTGAGGTGGCCATCATGTGTTATTATTACCTGTCAGACAGCAGAGTACCACCTCATCTCCATTACCACAGACATTCCTCATAAATCTAATTACTGGATTTAGGGCTACCCTCCAACTCTAAGGTGTCCTGAGTGATTTAATTGTTCTAATTGTGAAATTAGAATGTAACCAATATTGGCAAACAAACCTGTTTCCTGTTCCTTCTTTTCATGTGTAAAGACTTTGAGTAAAGGAACTGTGTACAGACTTGATTGTCAAGTCTGGTTTTAGCTAAAGTTAAAAGTCTTACTGTAGTAAAGACTTTTAATTTCTCATGTCTCTCCACACTTTTCAATCACCTCATTTCCTTTACCTCACTTCCTGTCCTCACCACTCATTGATTATCTCTCATTTTGTTCACCTGTGCATTCCCTATTTAAGTCCTGCACACCCCTTCAGTCAGTCTTTCACCTTTTCATGGGGCAGCAGCACTGGTAAGGGCTGGTTTGCACATTTATTATGTACATTGATATAAACGTATATGTTTATTTATCCTTATCTTTAAGAGAATGTTGAATGGACTTTGATCACGTCTAATCCTTGGTTTGCTTTCTTTCAGAGATCTCAGTCCATGTGTGTTTTTTGTTATGTCTTTTGTTGAATAATTAATTGAAGAGCTGGCTCATGCATCCTGACCAATGCCCATGACGATAATATTTTTATCCTGAACCCCCCTCCTCCTTAACACTTACTCATTCTAATATTGTTGAATGCTGTGGATGAATGTTTGTCCTCTGCTGCTTGTTTTAACGTCTGTCCTTTAGCTGATTTCTGTGAATATCTGAGTAGTGTGAAGGTCTGTGTGTGAACCAACCTTGACCTCATCAGCCCTTCTGAAGCGCTTGAGCTGCCGAAGCCTCATGTACTCAGACTTGACCCTCCTCTTCCAGCAGGCAGGACCCTTCTCCGAGCGCTTCCCTGTCAGCACCATGATCAACCTGCAACCAAACAGAAGGAAGATGAAGGTTACTACACATTACAACTTTTCACTCTTCACCAGGACTTTGCTGGATTGTGGGGCTGAAACATAAGGAAACAAACATCATGACCACAAGGGATTCAGGTATTCATCACTTAGACATTTGAGACCTCTACACTGATAATTATCTTCCAAGCACTGATATAAGCCAGCCCCCTGTACTGGTATAATCAATATATTGTCTAGGGCTGCTCAATTATGGCAAAAAAATGTTTTAACTATTTTTTCACAAAGCACACAACAAAAAAAAAACAGACTTGACTTGAATGTAATAAACAATGCCTAAGTCTCAAATGCAAAAACAATAATTAAATGTGGCACCAACTGGCCTCTGATACCAATACACATATCACAACTCTGTTTGGGTGAAGCAAATTACCTCATCAACTGTAAATGATTACAGAAACATATTTTCTTATCATCATGGCCAGAGAAGTCTCAACTGACCACAGCACATGTGTAATTACACAGGCAGGTACAGGTCAATGTAGGGGTCCCAGTAATTGTGTTAAAAGACAGCTTGATAATCATATATACACAGTGGATGTCATATATAGATAGTCATATCATAACTACCATTTTATTTTCATTTTCTATTTGAATTGCTGAGTGGGAAATAGAAAAACATGGGCTGTGTAATTTACAATCATCTGTTCATGTATAGCAAAAGGGCCACTTGCCACCCCGGTAGTCAGCATGAGTTGTTGCCCACAAGCCCGGCTGGTCTGACTGGAATCTCTCACTTTCTATTGAACATGTCAGACAGCTGTCATGGAGACATGCTGGTGAGCCATGTGTCAGATTGAAAGAGATGTGGAGGATTGCAGTGGTATGATTAATTGTACCATACTTAACCTTCAAACCACAGACTGAGTCAAGATTACAGACAGCCAAGTATGCAAATAAAAATGGAGAGTTTGAGTAAATCCCTCAGCCAAGTCAAATATGTTTTGCTGGCAATACTCAGGTTATTATGCACCCTTTCTTCCAATAAGACCTTAAAGCACACTCAGCTACCAGTTCATGAGATAATAAAATCCTAGTCGAACTGATATAAACAGAATATAAGAAGCACCTCTCAGTATAACGCTTCTACAAATTACAGCATCAAAAATGAAGCTGAATCAACACCTCTCGGAAACAGTTTCAACAAAATCTGACCATAATAAGTTTCATGAAGGATTTATTGCGGGGTTGATGAATTAACTATAGCTTGGCAATATAGTGTATATAACTTTACCTTAGTGACTGCCAGGTTTCCTGGGTCATGTATCAGCACTATATTCTTCCAGTTTACTGTATATAGAGTTATTATGAATTGTTCGTATTAGAGACAAACGAAGACAGGGGAATTTTGGAATACAGACATTTTACTTTTTCTCAGCACCCAAGATGTGACAATCCCTCAAATGACATGTTGATGCTGACATTAATTATGAAGTGGAAATCATTATCGTCAAAAACAACAGCTTCCACAGATCCTCACCGGTCATCTACCTATACACTTAATAAGCAACCGGTAAAATAAATAGCAACGTCCAAAGCATGGTTCCGTTGGCCAACAAAACAAGCCAGCCCGGGTAGGAACTGTAACAATCAGCATTCTGGACGACCACTGGCCGAGCTAGCTACAAATAACAAGCGAGCTTCAAGCTAACGATAGCTTGCCGACGTCGTGCCAAGTTTGTGTCCCCTCAAACTGTGTTTCCCCCGCACACAACCCGCCTCACCAGGGTCCGATAGATTAAAGCCTGAGTTTACACTTTGTCATAAACGTTTCAATCCCAAGAACTATTGTCAGAAAGTTGGCATCTTTACAAGTGGATCAATTCTTACAGGGACACAAAATTTGGCACGACACCCCGGCGAGGAGCTAGCTAACAGTTGGTTAGTTAACAAAGATTGAGGCACCACAAAGCACCAAGACAAGAGCCGGCTCGTTTGAACCGCAACGAAGCCGCTGTAAATACAGACAACAGCACTGACAGCTTCTCTTACCTGGGCAGGAGGCTCAGTCCTCATCCAACGGAGTGATGCGAGATCGATACGACAAACACAGGCAAAGTCGTCCTTTGTGTTGGGGATTAGCTTCGCGTTCCGGCTAGCTGGAACGTTAGCTCGGCGGCTAGCTAGCAGTTAGCTCAGGAGGAGGGAGCGATTCACTTTGCTCCACACCGGCTTTACGTACCCAGAGTCGGCAAGCAGAACAAGCTGCCGTTTCTCGACTTTCGGCCCGGCTTTAGCACAAAAGACACTGTGTTTCTGAATGGAAACTGCGCCGTTTAATTTCACCCTGCCTATAAACAATTTGACTAAATTCAATGTTTCCGCCTCAGCGCTGCTAAGGTTCAAACTGTCTCGCACTCACCGCCCACTACGGCTGCAGCACATTCAAGAGGCGCCAAACGCTTAAGCCAATCACTGAAGCCAACGTTAGAGCCTCTGAGTGTAGTGTCCCATGATAGGTCGAGTTGTATCACTGCAGTAGCCAATGAGGACTTGTAGCTGCGGCGGGGTGCCTGCAGCGGGGACATGTGGATCAGCTCTCTTTGTTCTCATATGTCAACGGAATAAAAATGCAAAACAGGCTGTTTGACAGCTAAATTATTAACGCCGAGATTTCATCTTTAATTTTGCACCAGTGTCTGTGTCGCATGTAGCATGTCACATTCATGTCGCTAAAATCGTTTCTTAGAAAGATTATGTCAGCTGAAATAAAGTCCTAAATCTACTTATACAGCGGTCTCTTTATTTAGATTATTGTATGTACACGTGAAGGCAAATTGTCTCTTTGCAAATAAACCCTGTCACCTGCTGACAGCTCAGGTGAGAGCAGGTGCGCAGGTGCCGCATGTCCATCTCGTGCGGACAGCTCCAGGTTTGGCTGCTGTGTAAGTCACTAAATGGTAAACAGCGTAAGTTTGGTGAAAAAAACACACATGAAGGCTGCAAAACAAGCAAGTTTATTCAATGAAGGAGAGTCTGTGGCCGCAGTCACAAGAGCGAGGGTCGCCAAGTTTATTATTCCCCGCCCCTTCTAAGCAGCCATTGGTTAAAAGCTCGCTGACGTCATTATGCTGCGTTCACAGGTTCAAAGCCACTGGAAATACTCAAATACATTTGAGTTACTGTATGTTTTGTTTGTTTGTTTCTTCAGACAGACAAGTTGCCAATGACATGCTAAAATACTCTGGGTGGAATAATGATTTGGGTTTGATGTAGTTTTTTACCAAAAGGAAATTTGGTTTTCAGATAGTATTTCTCTGATGACAATCAACAACACCAATAAATAGTCAAGGACAGAAAGTCAAGGACTTCAGGAGCCTGTAGCTGATGATGTCAGGACCCACCGCCTTCCTCACCTTAAACTTTCAGAGCCGGTTTCTCACCTGGGTTGTTGTAAGGGTCAGGTTGGAACAGGGGGGGCCGTGTGCTGGTGGATGGTGGGGTTGGGCTGATGAGGTTAGCAGTGGGGGTTGGGGGTGGAGCAGTCTACTAGAGGTGTTGGAGGAGGGGCGCAGTCTTTTCCATGACATGACAATCAAAAGCTCCAGAACCACCAAATGGATCATCTCGGTCTCATCTGTGGTTGATTTGTGTCAGCCAGCAGACTCGAAACCCCCTCAAACTTTCCACTCATGTTCAGTCTGTTCAAACCAGGTTAGTGACTTTCCCCGAAGCACAGGAACTAGTTCACACAACCTCATCAACAGGAAATACAATGTATGCCACCAGCTACACTCTTTAGCTCGTATGCTGTACAAATACACTGGGCAATATAGGCTGTTTGGATCATCGGCTCATTTTGCTTTACATCAACCCAAGATGTTCACAGAAGAAGGCGTCAACCTCACAGAGAAACTCGATCAACCCTGAACTCAAAGTTTCACCTTTGTCCTTTCACAAAACGAGGTTTGTCTCTTTTGCTTTGGATCTCGTCCACTGACTCTCTCCCAGGATCAGCCATCACCTTCTTCTCAAATAGTTGGTCCAGCAGACTTCGGAGAACAGTGACGTTAGTGGGTTTTTTTATATTGGGATAAGTAATAATGAATGAAAAATAAAAATAAATACACAACATGTAAACATCTATGGAAGAGCTAAAAAAGGTTTACAGTGGTAAATGTTGAATGGTATCTGGTCACAGAATCGTGACCATCCAGACAGGTGTGTGACCCACTGGGCGTGTCTCTGAGAATGCTTGTCACACTGAAAACACAGATATGCACTCAGTAGCTCCATTTATCTCTCATATGTTCATCCCGCTGCGTCCTCTGACTCGGTCAGATTCTCCAAAGGAACCGCGGCTGTCCAACAGACGAAGACAACACAGCGACCCAGAGACCAGCTGTGGGTTTTACCTGGTAAGTAGACGACACTGATGTCAGATACAAATCAAAGTGGAGACACATACGTCTGACTGCTTGAGTGTAGAATCAAAAAAGACTTTACAGGCTTTTTGAAAAAGATGAATATGACAGTGACAATGTGTATAAATCAACATATGGCACCAACCTGATGAAACCATGGACAGAGAAAAGTTGTATGATGTTTAAACTTTGCTGGGCTTGATTTGAAGCCCATAGTGGTCTGGGTGTGTGCTCTTAAACTTAGAAATCGTAACCTGCACACAAACAGAAATGTGGTTTTAGGGGAACCCCAGCTGTGCACAGTGACTTCCTAAAGTCAGGTGGATAGGTTTGGTCCAACTCACACATGTTCCAAATACACTCTTATGTAATATGTTACCTATAATAACATTAATGGAATTGGATTTGTGAAACAGAACCTTGAAGTGTCAGGACTCATGTTGTAAACAAATGAGCTCACAGACAGAAAAACCTGTAATACAGGGTGTAATTGTTTGGAAGGCGTAGAGACATCAGTCATCATTCAGTGTGGAAACTAGACTGTGGCGGAGAACGTCTGTCTGATAGAAGAGAGCTGAACATTCTTTGCGATACTGAGAATATAAAAAGATTCAAGAGATTGTCTCCTGCTGGTGTTTTAATTTAGCTGGAATGAAGGTGAGACATGCTGGTAATTTATACAATACTGAAATGATGACTGTGCACTGACACCTTGCTCTGAGACACATTTAAATTTTACAGTCATGCAGCTTTCTCTCTTCTTTCTGCATTCACATGTGCCCACACTATTACTACTATTTCTACTACTCCTTCTACTACTATGTGTTAAGCACCAATATAAAATTGTGTTTTAAAATCTGAAACAACTTTATCCTTTAGAAATGATTTAATTTTTCCACTCTCTGTTTTTCACAGAGGCCGAGGAGCCGTTTAAAAGCTAAATATTTGAGATCAATTTGAAGCAAAGTTGGAACAATGGCAAGATGAAAAGATGGAGCGAAAAGAAGGAAAAACTCGCTCACTGTTCAAAAATAAAGGAAGTCGTAAGCAGAAGAAGTCAAAGCAGTTGACTGCAGAGAAGATTTCCGAGCAGGGAGTTCGTCTGAAGTCACAGAAAAAGCGGGTCAGCAGATCGCGTTTTGATTCTATCTCAACTCCATCCTCAACTCCTTCATCAACTTCCCCCTCTCCCTTCAGCAGAGACCTTTTTGATTATGAGAGCCAACTTCTGGTTCCACACACACCGACACTCAACTGTAGCCCACTCACAGAACCATATTTCTGGTTTGACTCCAGTTCAGCACAAAGACCTGCTGCCCTTCTCAGACCTTCCCTGGGAAGCCTGTCAGAACATGGCAGCCTGAGGCTTCCTCACCCTCCACCCTTTTTCAATGCATCCACCCACTGTCCCATCCCTGCTGGGTTTGACACAGACAGCCGAGAAAAGACAGCGCTACAGGCACAAACAGAAGAGATGAACGAAGACAGATATGAGANTATCGACACAGTGAGGAAGAAAGGTGAAGCTGCGAGTTCAGAGATGATTGAGTTTCTGTGTGAGGCCGACCCCTTCCTCTGTGAACATCTTGGGCTGATATGAATGAACAGGTGATGTGTGCAGTACACGTTGACCTGGTGGTTAGAAACTGTTCCAGCTCGCTTACTCACACTGTCCCTAACACTTTTTACTGTGTATTTTATCTGTTGGCTGTATTTTATCTGTTTTAATATATCATGTCTGTTTTCTATCTCTGCACAGTGTCCTTGGATGACCTGAAAGGCACTTCTAAATAAAATAAAATGTATTTTTATTATTACACTGATCACCCTGTAGCTCCCACAAAAGTGTTTCTAATCTAATCATGACCTCATGTGGACGTGAAACAGGGCGGTTCAGCTTGGTATTAACTTAATCTTCAAGGGCACTTAATTTTCCTCTTGGGAAACAATAAAGTCTTGTTTTATTGGATCTTAAATGATCCTATCGATTCTGTATCTTTCTCAGCCAGCAGGGGGAGTCATTTGCTTGTTAATGGTCAGAGTGAGTGTTTGGGGTTCAAGTCAAGTCAAACTGTCCTGTCATGAAACACGATGAGAGCTGCTGTTTGAAATAAAACACTGATAAATAGGCTCACCAAGAGGATGACAACAAAAGTAAGAGTAAAATCTATTAATATATATATTTTTTTACAGGTCATCACAAATATATAACACTAAGTATGAAGAGAATTGCCTTATGGAAGATAGGTTTGAGTTAATTCAGGGTCTCCGTTAGTATAATTGAATATTCCTGTTTCAATATAAAAAATTACTTGCATCTGTATCCTGTTATTTGATCAAAATATAAAAGAAAAAAAAACTCAACTATTTTTTACAACCTGACTACTGGAGCTGAAAGGATGAGTTGATTAATGCAGCACTATTGTTATGATTATTATTATTATTATCATTTGTCACTGATCATTTTTTAAATTAATTTTTATATTAGTCATTACAATATTTAATATACAAAAATAAAGGCCGCAAACTCTTACATTTGAAAACCTGGAATCGCTAAATGTTTCAGATGAAAAACAACGATTAACCGATTATTAAAATAGTTATTTCCCTGCCGCAGCTTTGTTTTATTTATACATCTTTTTTTCTTTTATACTGTCTACAATTTTGAAGGGAACATAAATCTACTTCCTGTATGGCCGAGCCAACTTCCGGCTTCCTCCTAGCTAACAGCCGCTAGCTTGTCGCCGGCGGAGCTCTCGGTCCCGGCGCGGCATCATCCCGCCTCCAGACCGGACTGAGAGCCGCTGAGTGACGGAGCGGAGCCGCGCAGAGACCGGGCACACTCTGAGCCTGTCCGCTGAGTTGACTGAAGAGCGGGGACCTGCGGGACTCTGGTCTGGACTACAGTAACTACAGGCCGGTGTGAGAAGAGGAGTTGAGCCGCCGGAGAGAAGCGGAGGTCTGGAGGATGAACCCTCAGTGCGCCCGCTGCGGGAAGATCGTCTACCCGACGGAGAAAGTGAGCTGCCTGGACAAGGTGAGCACCGGGGACCGAGCCGCCGCTGGAGGAGAGGAGGCACAGGCTTCACCCGGAGCTAAGCTCCAGGGGCTGTTTGAAGTAGAATCACACCTGAGCAGAAAATGGCCGTTAAAGTTTGAACCCAGTTTGATTGATTGATTGATTGATTGATATTCCTTCCAATAGTCTGCAAAATCTGCTGATCCAAAACAACCAAATATTGATTATATCAGACAGAAAAAACAAATATTGATCATCACAGTTTTCATCTGTTGACTTCCTGTCCTCCAATCCATTTATTGATCAAAACTGATATTCATAAACATCTAATCAAGATGAATTTAGACATTATAGAATAGAATTATTTTGTGATGTTTTCTTATTAGTTTAGTTCATAAAATGTCTCTTTCTTATTATTTTATCAGCCTAAAAGAATTTGAATAAATGAATCAATGATCAGCTTATGATGACTTTACATTTAATGAGGATTCTCATGGCTGCAGTGTCAACATTCATTAGGCCTTTGGGGCTGACACTGGAATCAGTTGCTTGTCGTATTTTTGACCTCATATTTATGAAAGGATACTGTAAAACTGTAGGACGTTCAGCAGCAGAAGTTCCTCCATCAAACTGTTTCTGTGCCATCAGTAAAGATGCAGAACTATTGTAAGTCAGGAATATTAAACAACGTTAAGTGGTTACAATAATTATATCATCAGAACAGGAAGAGGAATGTTTCACCCTCTCTTAATAACATCTTTGCCTTTTTATGCCAGAGTATAAAGTAAGTGTTGATTTAGTGTTTGCATGGCAGCGCCTCTGTAGCAGTCTGTTGCATAATGGTGATACATTATTAATTTATCTTCAGCAGTCTCATGCATTCACTGTCTGTCCAGTGAGGCATCAGATGACACAACAGCATGTAGGCACTGCACATGATCACATGATCCTCACTCCCACCTTCCATGATCAACGCAGACTTGTCAGCAAATACTGTTGGTTTGTTGAACAGAAAATAAGTGATATTTGTCCGAAGCCCCGAGGACCAGGTTTTACCTTCTGTCCTCTCTGTCCTGTCCTGTAAGAGCTGACAGTTTGAAGAGAGACGAAGGAAACGAAAGAACGAAAACACCGTGAGAGGCAGCGATGCAGAGAGGAGGAGGCTGGCAAGGAAACAAAGAAGTATAAGGAGAAAGTGAGAAAGAGAGTGTGAGGGCGAGAGAAAGAAATCATTTTGCCGTCCAAGGACTTGAGAGTTCCTGCTGTCCCTCTCTCCCTGTCATCAGGCCTGCTGGGACACTGGCTGCTGCTGCTTTTATAGCTTAGCTCCAAAACGTTAAACAGACATTTCTGCTGGGATGAAAGCTAGTGAGGAAGAAGATTTATTTTTCCATGTTTGTTGTTTCTTCAGATGTCTGAGGTGTCACTGATGGGGACTGCAGGGTTAGCAGTTGGTTGGGGTTTGGCTGCTGAAAGGTTTTTGTTAAACCTCTGATAACTGATTTTTCCATCACCGGAGAGCAGCAGAGACAAGATGTGAACGCCATAGACTGTATAAAATATGGACGTAGTGTCCGTGACGTCACCCATAGGTTTCTGAAGAGCAAAAATGAAGCAAATCGTAGTGCGCAGCCATCTTGGTAGCCTACCTCCGGTTACTCCAAATATGGACAAAGAGGTGGAGCGAGGGCGGAGCTGAGGCGGGTCAAATGAACGCTATTGGCTGAAAAAAGCCGCTTTATTGGAAATAATCAAACTAGCTACGGCTAACCAGCTAGGTTAAATGCTAAATATCGTTGCTAGCCGGCTAACCCCACGACGATCTCTTTCCCAAACTCAGTGACTAGAATTAGCCGGGGTGACGCCCTTTAG
>JBBMOC010000262.1:35146-37646 GCA_037975185.1 Centropyge bicolor | reverse complement strand
AGAGAGAGATGAGAGAGGTTACGACAGTGGAGGAGGAGAAGGTGGAATCCTTCGAGGAGACGGTGGTGACACGAGTGACGACGCTGACCACGGCTGTTGGCACGACTACAGGAAGGACGGACGCACAAGAGAAGGAGGAGGCTGAACCTGACACAGTAACAGAGGAGGAGGAAGATGAAGCAGAGATGGAGGGAGCAGAGGAGGACGGACAGGAAGAGGAGGGTCAGGCTAAGAAGTTGCTGGGACCTTGGGAGTCAGAGGTGAGAACTCGACCTTCCTGCAGCTGTTCAACATGAACGACCCAGAGTTAAATATTCAGCTCAGTCGAAGCACCTGCGCAGACGTGCAGGCTGCTCACTGTGAATACAGTCCTTTCACTTGTGCTCGCGTAAGAAAGCCGGTAATTAATTTGTTATCTTTTAGATTAGACAAGGCGTCGTGCTTGTGTGATTACAGAACCTTCAGTTTTAACAATGCAGAGATCTGTCTCAGCTGTTTACATTCACCATGTGTCCAAACCTGAACCTTCATCATTCACCTGTGGAGTCTCAAGTTGACCCTTTTCTATTCTTTCCTTCTGATTTTCTGGTTTTGAAAGATGACATTTTTCAAATTTGGACCCTTTTAATTAGGTTTTTCTTTCTAATAAATAACACGCTCATTGTTCCCATCCTGCTGCCGAGTCCTGTGTGCTACAAAATGTCTCTGAGGGTTTGGCTTCCCTTTGATGAAGTGTGCTGGGAGGCCGCTCCTCTGCAGAAACCCGGCTCTCAGCTTTGACTGGGAGTCTTTGCTTTGACCTTGGAGTGGGGCATCGCCTGGTACTGCAAGTTTTTCCACAGGCTCAGAGAGGATTAGTGAAACTACAAATGAAGTGTGCCATTATTAGCCTATGATAGTGGGATTTTTAGGCCTCCGTCGGGCCTGTTAACAGAGGGGGGGGTATTAACCCTGCATGAATTAGAAAAGTTTCCTTTGGTTGACTCACAGGTTTCTCTGTCTTAGTCTGATTAGTGCGCTCAGTTTGCCAATGTTGACCTTTCATTACCAATATTAGTCTGAATTGATCTCAGGCGGACCGCGGTCCGGGTCCGGACCCAGAAGCTGTCCCATGCGGACCTGGACCTACAACCAAAACAGAAGGCTATAATTTAAAACCTGACGTGTTGCTTCTATTTTAACCCAGCGCATCTTTTGTAGTCTTTATGGTCGTGGTTTAGTGGATGAGGAAACGCACAAACCAATCACATGCGAGTTAAGCCATTCCATGTGATAGGTGGTAGACAGGCGGTAAATATTGCGACTCTACAGTTCAGACAGATGAGAGAGTGAGAGGCAAGTTACACATGAAAAGACGGTAGAAAGAAAAAGAGAACAATACATGTAGAAAACAAAGGGAGAGATACAGACGACTGAGCAGGAGAAAGTTGAGGAAAAAGAACTTTATTTGAGCATACACAATTTTCACATTGTATTTATTTTCTCTTATTTTGAAATGCAGCCCTTTTTTATTTAGTAAATGAGAGAATATTATACACATCTGTAGTCATACATATAAGTTCAGATCCACTTGACAATAAATATTGTCAAAAAGCTTTGAATTGTCCTGAATTCATTTGATTTGACAGTCAGGCGTTGAATACATGCAGATGTTGATACAACTACTAGGCTACTTAAATATATATCACATATAGACATTATGATCTTCTGGACCTTTGCTTCAAGACATTTTCTCCAAATGGACCTCTTTAAATTTTAGTTGAATACCCCTGCAGTAGAGGATCCCATGTTGCTCCAAAGATTCTTAGGTCTTGTGTGGTTACAGCTGTCTGTTGTCTGAATAATGTCTCTCTGAGTCTTCTGTGTACTTCTGTGTCCTCAGGCCTCCTCAGGTGTAAAGGCTCCACTACCAGACCCAGGATTCAACAGGAGATGCAGCCTGCTCTCCAGTGATGTAAGTTCATTCACTCTCAGTTCACTTTATTATTTTAGAGTTTTTCCAAACCTGTGCTTTGATTCAGTTGCTTCTGACTAAGAAAAAAAAAACAATTTGAAATTCCACTGACTGACAGCAAGTAAGACTGCACTTTACTGAGCTTTACAGGAGGATATGTGAGTGTTGATTGTCTCTGGTGTGACAAAATACAAAAGATAAACTACTGTTAAATCCGCCTTTTTGAAGTGAGCGACTGTGCTGCACAATAGAACGACGCAGTGTTGCATCTGCTGCAGCTTCATCCTCAACTCATGAATAAAAATATTTCTGGATGTGAACTCTTCCACACGTGTAAGACATCCGCCTCTTCACATATCGGCTGAACGCAGGGTTGCCATTGGTAACCATCCCTCCAAAGATGCGATGACTGGTCTTTATTCAGCCCAGAGGGAATGTATACTCAAAGGAAGCAGCAGCAGCGCTTTGAAGCATATATCTGGCAGTAAAGTGGTGAATGAGGGTGAATGCTGTTGTAGGATGTGGGAGGGTGAGGTATTGATTCCC
>JBBMOC010000262.1:15146-30146 GCA_037975185.1 Centropyge bicolor | reverse complement strand
GGGAAAAGGGAAGGAAATTTTTTGATATCCGTTGAGAGTTGGGCAAAAATATGTCAACTACAATGGGCCTCAACAGGTTCGAATATATGGCGTGAGTTCTGCTGGAAAAATATTGTGAGGTTTTTGTTACACCTATTCAGAAACGCCATCAGGGTCATGGGGACACTTGTTGGAGGCTTTGTGGGATGAGTGAAGCTAATCACTTTCATGTCTTCTGGGATTGCCAGGTCATCAGACCTTATTGGAAACTGGTCCACGAACACATAGATAATATATTTGGTGTAAACATTGCTTTTACATGTGAAGCTATGTATTTGGGTGATACATTGTTTGAAAATTGGAGTGTTAATGACAAGATGCTACTCGGTATACTATTGGCAACAAGCAAAAAAAACATTACGAGAAAATGGTTAAAAGCTGAACCTCCCACTATTGAAGAATGGATTGACATTATACATGAGGTGAACATTATGGAAAGGTTGACATCTTCCCTGAAAGTACTCAAAGAGAAGTTTTATCAGATCTGGTCCAAATGGACTGAGTATGTGAAGCCAATAAGATGTGACTTTACTTGATTTCACCTGTAACTAGATACAGCTCTCTTCATCCACTTTTCTCTCCATTATTTCTTCAAAGTGAAAAATGACCACAATTAGCTCGCTCCCCTGTTCTGTTGTTCTTTTTCTTTTTCTTTTTTGTATTTTAATGATGTTAAAAACATTGTAAAAGCAGCAAAGTTGCAGATAATGTAAACAAATTATGCTTTGGAATTGTAATAATTTGCTTTTCAATTAAAATAAAAAGAAAATTTCAAAAAAAAAAAAATTTGTTCAGGTATTGAGCTCGATATTAGTTCTCAGCACTAATGTGAGCTTTATGATTATTATTGGAACAAATGTACACTTGTTTTAGCAGAAATCTCACCTGCTTCTGTCTCAGTGGCATCAAAGATACGCTGAGATGATGAAACTTGCACTTTCTACATTATATTCTGATGTAAATGTAGTCTGAAATTGTCACTTGTGTTTTTCTTGTGTTATTGCAGGTGAAGTATAAAGAGGACGGTAAGAAGGAGATGAGCCTCAGCCTGTACTCTCTGCTCCCTGAGACCATCGACACCCAGCACGCTAAAGAGGCGTCCACCCTGCAGAGCGAGGTCTTCACACATGTTGTGTTTGAAAGCAGTCATCTCACTTTGTAGATTCATTCACAGAAACACTGTCGTCATCTCTGAATGTTACGAGCCTCTGACGATTTGCACACTCACCTTTTGGAGATCTGATCTGATCTCTGGTCTCCTGCAGGTGAAGTACAGAGAAGGTGTGAAGCAGAAGATTCAGAGCAGCTTGTATCATCAGCTCCCAGAGACCACAGAGACACAGCTGGCCAAACAGCTGTCTGAGCTGCAGAGCCAGGTACAGACACCACGCCACGTCTTCTCTATGAAACGTGGATGAACAACATGTTGAAGGTCAGAAACACGACCAGTCACAGAAACAAGAAAACTGTGTCTCTCAAACACTTTGTCACACTGCTCTGTCCTCAGATATTTTTCAGACAGGTGAGTGTGAGATTTATAAAAAAAATCCATATGGATTTTTGGTCTTTTTACACTTGATGTTAATGTTCTGGGTCGATGAGTATTTTCCCTCAGTGGCAGCACTGCAGAAGAACAGCAGTGAGTACAGACACCACAGAAGAAGAGTGTGCTTAGTTCTTATCCAGACTGAATAAATGATGGGTTTTATTTTGCATTTGAATTTTTGATGTTCATCCCATCATGGCTGTAGTCAGCGCTGTAGGATTCAAAATGGCAGCAACAACCAGTCAGCCGTGAGACTGACATGTCACATTTCTGAACATGATGAAAGAGAAAGTCCAGTTTCCCCAGCAGCAGTGAAGCAGCAGGAAGTCTTCTGCAGAGCTGCTCTCAGGGGTCACTTTGAGCTCCTTCAACTCTCTGAGGTGTCACTTCTCATAGAAAGTCATTGTTGAGTTACTTTATGTGATAGACAGAATTTTAACTTGATTAAAGTCATGTGACTCAACCTGCACTGTCAAATGATTTCCTGCAGTCTGACCCTTTGTTTTTCACATGTAGCTGCATGGTCACCCTCAGGTTTCTCTTGACGGTCCCTCTGCAGAAACAGGCACCACAAAGTTCACAGATCACTCAGACAACAGCAAAGAGGTTGTGTTTTGTGATGTCCGCAGGCCAAGTACAGAGAAGCAGGAAAGAAAGAAGTGAATACCTGCCTGTACTCCCTCCTGCCTGAGACCCTGGAGACTCAACATGCTAAAGAGAGCACAGAGCTGCTCAGCGAGGTACAGCTGTCACATCCTGTGGACAAACAGGGTGAAGCAACAAACAAACAAGATCATGTTCGTTTATCAATTTACATTTTTCTCAGATTAAGTACAAGGAGAGCGGGAAGAAGGACATGTCCAGCTCCCTCTACTCCACGCTGCCCGACACATCAGAAACCAGCTTCGCCAGAGAGATGAGCGACATGCTGAGCCAGGTACAAACATCCCTGATTCACTCACATGCTAACAGACACACTGTGACAACATAGAACAAAGTGAGCGCTCACCACCGTCCTGACATCAGCAGAGTGCTCTGACTCTGAGCAGCGGCAGCAGCGTCTGCAGACGGACTCCAGTTTTTTATCATGAATTGGTCATCACAAGTGTGATTATCATCAAAAAAGCATCAAAGAGTTTTTCCGCCTCGCAGCCTGTAATTTACATTTCAGCCATGTTGCACAGATACAGAGCAGACTAATGAGACCTGGCTCAGCGTCGGTCTGACACAAAGACACGTTCATCAAACAGACGATGAAAAGAAAACTACTGGATATAAAACACAAGATGAGAAATAGATATTAAAGCTACAATGTTGCTTTATTATTAATAGAAAAAGAGGTTAATGTTAGTGTCTGAATTATTTTGAACTCTAAATGTTTTTTTTTCCAAACCTGTGAAGCCTGTTAAACATCCGTTGAGAGCTGAGCTCCGTCTGAGAGCAGCAGGTTGTTACTGAGTCAAACTCCTGTTCAGAGACGTAACATTTAACGCTTTAGATGTTCTGTCTTTTCCAGACCAGGTACAGGGAGCACGGCAGGAAGAGCCTCTCCCAGAGTGTCTACAGTCAGCTGCCGGAGACCGCAGACACTCAGTTCGCTAAGACCGTTTCTGAGCTGCAGAGCCAGGTGAGGAACTAGCTCCTGACTCCTCCTCCATCCTCGTGTCTTACAGTTAACGCTTCATGTGGCTTCCTCTCAATAAAGTTACACCAGTTCAGGTCTGTCAAAGTGTTGCTTCACATTATCATGAACTGTCTTTGATTCAGCTGTGGGAGAGTGAACATGAGCCTGATACCAGTCTGGTCAGATTCCAGACTCTAACACTGCTGTACATATAGGCCGTCTGAATCCAGCCTTTATATAGAATTGATATGTTTTTGAGACAGTTACATTTCTACTTCAGTTTTATTTAGTGCACACACAGACAGACAGCGACCTTTAAATTACAAGTCCAGCTCAAGCTCCAACCTCCGGCGCTGAAAAATGAAGCCAATGCAGAAGTGCATAAAAGCTGCAGTTCCTCCAATAACCACTAGAGCAGGCTGCAGAAAGGAGTCAATTACATTTGAGCCCCATGTTAAAATGTCCGATTTTACCACAGAAAAAAACATATTTATAGCCTGGTTCAAAACATGGCTCTAGTCTCATAAGCTGTTTTTCTACTCCATGACAACTCTGGGGGGGGCGAATTTTTTTATAAGGCGTTCGTTTAAAATATACAGCATACATCATTATGCACAATTCATAGCTGTCAATCTAAGTGGCGCCACTTTGATTGACAGCTATGCCACTGACGGTCTAAAGGGCGTCACCCCGGCTAATTCTAGTCACTGAGTTTGGGAAAGAGATCGTCGTGGGGTTAGCCGGCTAGCAACGATAGTTAGCATTTAACCTAGCTGGTTAGCCGTAGCTAGTTTGATTATTTCGAATAAAGCGGCTTTTTTCAGCCAATAGCATTCATTCGACCCGCCCTCGCTCCACCTCTTTGTCCATATTTGGAGTAACCGGAGGTAGGCTACCAAGATGGCTACGCACTACGATTTGCTTCATTTTTGCTCTTCAGAAACCTATGGGTGACGTCACAGACACTACGTCCATATTTTATACAGTCTATGGTCCAGCTCTAATTTTTTTTTTACACTCTCAGGAGCCTGTTGTGTCTTGTTTTACTTTGAATTGAATGTTTCTGTTTCTGACGTGTTGAATGAAGGTTGCTGCCGATTTTGATCCTTGAAATGACAGATGAACAAATATCAAACTGATTTTAGATGAAGTACAAACAGGGGAAGACAGACGTGTCCAGCTGTCTGTATTCAACTCTGCCTGAGACTCAGGAGACGCTGCACGCCAAGGAGGCCTCTGAACTGCAGAGCCAGGTAAAGACACGCCTGCTCACAGCAGCGCACACGCCTCCATCCTTCTTGTGCCTTTTCACAGATGAATTATTGTCTCTGCTCCTGTTTATGTGCAGCTGAAGTACAAGGCGGCTCTGAAGAAAGGTCGGCCGTCCAGTCTGTTCCACCTGCTGCCTGAGACCTTCGAGACAGCTCACGCCAAAGAGGTGTCCGAGCTCATCAGCGAGGTAACACCTGGGAGGACACTTTTCTAGACAACCTGCTCCTTCTTCATCAGGAGGTCTCTGCTGGTTCCTGTTCCTGCACAACAAAACCCAGCTCCTCTTTGTTTCAGGTGAAGTATAAAGAGGATGGTAAGAAGGAGATGAGCCTCAGTCTGTACTCTCTGCTGCCTGAGACCATCGACACCCAGCACGCTAAGGAGGCGTCCACCCTGCAGAGCGAGGTCTTCACACAAGACTACTTGATTCCTTGATGGGACAATATGAGTTCATTTCCTTTCACTAGCTATGTAGAAAAAAATGAGAGAAGGATAAACATTATTTATTTATTTATGAGGTCATATTATGTACGATAAGTTAAAATAAGATTTATTATTATTTAAATAGCAACTTGAACTTCTGAGCATCTCCCCCAAGTCTACGTAAAAAAAATGATTCACTGTGCATAACCAGGCGATGTCGGACTAGTCTGTTTTCCCTAAGGACTGGATGAACACACCATGTGATACTCCTTCCTGTCTCCTGCAGGTGAAGTACAGAGAAGGTCTGAGGCAGAAGATTCAGAGCAGCTTGTATCATCAGCTCGCAGAGACCACAGAGACACAGCTGGCCAAACAGCTGTCTGAGCTGCAGAGCCAGGTACAGACACCATTTCAGATATTCTCCAGTTTGAAGTATGGATCAGCGTCCTGTCAGAGGACGACAAAGAGATCTGCTGAACTGGCTTATTTAAACTGTGCTGCATGGAGTCGGCTGCACAAAGCACCTGGTCATGCAAAGTGACTGTGTTCATTTCAAACTGCAGACCAAGTACAAGGAAGCAGGTAAGAGGGAGGCCAGTGCGTGTCTGTACTCCGCCCTGCCTGTCACCATGGAGACGCAGCACGCTAAAGAAGCCGCAGAGCTGCTCAGCGAGGTAGGCCTGTTTCCTTCTGCTCTCATCTGAGCAACATGGGCACAGTTTTCAGTTTTTTATGTCTGACCACACCACCAATATACAGCACAAAGGTTGAAGTAACACTTGGCAATGTGGCTTTTGCATAACTGCATCTCAGTTAGCACACACTGAAAACCTTCCTCGTCCATCTTCTTCTGCTTCCCCAGGTCAAATACAAGGAGAGTGGGAGGAAGGAGATGTCCATCTCCCTCTACTCCACTCTGCCCGACACGTCAGAGAACAGCTTCGCCAGAGAGATGACCGACATGCTGAGCCAGGTACATACGAACACAGTGAAGAGATTTTAACACACCTGCCCATCAGATCACATGTTCCTTCATCACCTGTGTGATATATCCAGAGACTGAGAGAGTTCAGTTCAAATCACTCTGCCAGTTCTTTTTTCCTCCTCATTGTTTGATAAGAACAGTGAGCAGCTGGGGGGGGGGACTTCCTGTCTGAGAGTCACAGACAGGAAGTCAGAACCTGTTGGGAGATGAACATGTTGTTTCATTGGATTAAAAAATGGAAAAAAAAGACAAAGTTATACTAAAATGGGGAACCATGATTTGTTTCTTCACGCTGAAACATTCTGGAATAAGATGAAATGAACATGAGCTCTGCTCCTGGATGTGCTTCCAGTGAAAGTCGATGCCTCCTGAAAATCAGTGAAATGCAGAGAGAGCCGCAGTAAGAATGCTGTTTGATTGGTTATAAATAATCGCTGCTCCATTATCCGACGCTCTCTGATGTTTTTATACCTTCGACACTCGTCAGAGGCCAGATTAGCATCAGAAACAGGATCAAAGCCGAGTCGCAGTCTGTTTGTTCTGTGCACTGGATAAGAGTCATTAACAGTATCTGATCTGTGGCCAAGGGAAGATTGGATGCCGGATTTGTACCAGTTTTTTCGGGGCACAAGGAAAACAGATTTTCTTTAGGGGGGGTCTCTTAATGGAGCTGTTCAGTCTTCAGGTGCAGATGAACAGATTTTAAACATTTGCTGTCACATGTTCTGCATAAAAGATTCCAGTTTCTGCCAAAAATCAAACTCATCTCTTCCAGAACAAGTACAAGGAGGACGGAAGGAGGAGCCTCTCCCAGAGCTTCTACTCTCAGCTCCCAGAAACATCTGATACTCAGTTTGCTAAAGCTGTGTCTGAGCTGCAGAGCGAGGTGAGAGTCACTTCCTGGATGAAGTCCTGCTCCTGGGCCACGACGCCTTTCTTCCTCCAATCATGTAGCAATACACACAGAGTGACGTCTGACAGTTTTTGAGTCAGGTCCAGGTTTGATATTCACAAACTCACATACTGCGCTTACAGTTTTCAAGGTAGATAAAAAAAAAAGTGCTTAAAACATTCACTTTTCCAAAACATATTAGTGTCATTTTATCTTATTGAAAAGATTCCAGGTGAAGGAATCAGGTAACGCAGCTACACAGACGACACACAACTCTTCATCTCAGTGTCTCTCTCACGTGAGCGCTTTATGTTCAACACTGTAAATGATGTCAATCTCTCAAGGTCCCACAATTTAACGACCTTCAGTTTAACAGGGAAAAGTTACAGATCCAAGCACTGAACTGACCGATGACCACGTTTAAAACCCTAGGGTTATTATTGATGCTGGTGCAAAAATTGACTAAATTAATTCAGCAAAACAGATTTTTAAAGAGGACATCTGACACGAGGTTTGATGCCAGTCTGATCCAGTACGTTTATGTTGGTTTGTGCTCTGTGTTAGATCAAGTACAAAGAAGCAGGAAAGACAGGAGCGATGAGCTGCCTGTACTCGACTCTGCCTGAGACTTTGGAAACACAGCACGCTAAGGAGGCCTCTCAGCTGCAGAGCCAGGTACCAGCCCCACAGCCCCACACCGCCCAGTTAGCCAGAGAGGTGCAAGTCAGGTGGAGGAGGGTGGTGATGCACCTGAAGCTGTTTGGGGATCTCTGAGCTTCCTGCTGTCAAACTGCCTGTGTTTCTGCTGCAGCTGCAGTACAAGCAGAGTTTGAAGAAAGACGCCTCCAGTCTGTTCCACCTGATGCCAGAGACCATCGACACGCAGTTCGCCAGACAGCAGACGGAGATGCTTAGCGAGGTACGACGGCCAGAAATGTTTTCCAGTTGTTCTTCGCTCAGATCGAATGATCAATATTTGAGTGAAAAAATTAAAGATCTAAGTTTACTTTCTCATCACAAACCCATATTTCGTTTTCTCTGTGTTGTGATCGGCAGTAACATTTGAGTGTATGAGTGGCTGCTGCAGCAGGATTGTTCTCATCCCTCTGGCCTGTGTTTTGTTTCATCACAAGGTCAAGTACAAAGAGGAAGGTAAGAACGAGATGAGCGTCAACCTGTACTCTCTGGTCCCCGACCCCATGGACACGCAGCATGTGAAAGAGCTGAGGGACACGCAGAGCCAGGTGGGTTTCTATGGGCTGAACATTCAGTGCACAGCTGAGTCACACCTGCAGACTTCTTATGACTGAAGAAATGAACATGTTAACACCAACGTTCGCTCGGGACGAAGTCTATCATTTGTCTGATTTGCTAAACAAACGATGACCTGCAGCCATGGCTGTGATCGAACATAGAATAGTGGGTGTAGTGAAAGGTTTTTTTTGTTTTTCCAAATGCTTCTGATTTCATCTTTCCATTTTTCTCATAATTTTTGTGTGCAGTGTCAATAACTGTGAATTCAGGCAAGGAAGGAAATAAGATCAAATAATATAAATATATATAAAATAAAAAAAATAAAATAAAATAAGATATAACTCCAACATCCCAGGTCTGATTCCAGCCGAGGACCCGCATGTCCTGTCTGTCACTGTGCTGTGATTATCCATACAATTATCCAAACAGTGTGCTGAGGTGCAGACTCACACTCTTTAATAGTGACCTCAGAGTGTTGGTCTGTAATTCAATGTAAAAATCTTTGGAAAAATCTTTGTGGAACCATGAATGTCTGAAAAACTTTAAGGCCGACAGACGGATGTTCACCTCAGTACTGACCAGTTTGTTTTCACACATCTGCTTTCTCATTGTTTCCAAGTGCTGAACCTGATTCTCATTCCTCACTGTGTCTTTTAGGCTAAATACAAACAGGCCAGTAAGAAGCAGGCGTCCAAGTCTCTGTATCACCAACTGCCTGAAACTCTGGAGACGCAACATGCCAAAGAGGCGTCACAGCTGCAGAGTCAGGTACACACACACACACACACACACACACACACACACACACGATGCACATTTCACTGATAAAGTATGAAACAAAAAGGAAAAAATAACAACAACACAGGAAACAGCTGAATTCCCCTAATCATCTTTTACATGGTTCAGGTCAGTTCTGCAAGTTGATCCTCACAGAGCAGAGGCCACTGTGTAAACTTCAAGTATAGTTCAGAGCAGAGTTCAAGCTCAACCATTCAAACCCATCTTGCTGTATTTGTCTGAACGTCTCTTTCCTGCTGCTCAGTCAGTGTCCCCGCTGTGCGCTCCCTCTGTGTCCTGCAGCTCCTGTACACAGAGGCTGTGAAGAAGGAGCTGCCGTGCCCGGTTTACCACCAGCTGCCTGACACTCTGGAGACCCAGCTAGCACGAGAGCTCACCGACATGCAGAGCCAAGTGAGAGCAAAACCAAAACGTTTTTGAATCAATTCTAAAATCACACAACAATAAAAAAGCCATGTCTTAAAGTGTGACCTGTGTCAGATGTTGAAGACACTTTAGATTTGTAAACACGCAGCATTAATGCCTCGTATATGGTTAAAAAGTAACCTGCATCGTTAGCCAGTGATCCATGGTGTGTCTGTGAAATGATGAGCTGTTTTAACAGGCGTCATCTGGCACAAATGTGTGTCTCCATGTCCTCTCTGTTCTCTCTCTCTGCGGCAGCTTGAAGCTGTTAGTCTCTCTGAGGTTTATATGGTCTGCACACTGTTTGTCAGGAGAGCACGTATGAGGCGGCTCTGGACGCTGGGAGACCTGGATTTCTGTCGTGATGCACCAAAGAAAAGGCTGCTGAATAAATCTATTGTGAATGTTTGAGTCCATCTGGTTCTGTGGAGCTCTCCGTTCGTCTGACAGCCAGAAAAAGTGGCAGCTATTATTAAACATGCATCAGACTTTGGCTTAAACTCCAGTTGCTGTTGGTAAAATCACTGTTGATTTCATGTTATAACTAATCCAGATCTGTGTCTGATTGTAGAACAAGTACAAGGAGGACGGGATGAGGGGCCTCTCCCAGAGCTTCTACTCTCAGCTGCCAGAAACTGCTGAGACTCAGTTTGCTAAAGCTGTGTCGGAGCTGCAGAGCGAGGTGAGACGAGGGGAGAGAGGATTGTCGATAAAGCGTCACAGGCCAATAGATTCATGCACAAATAGATACAGAACTTACAGGAGACAGCTCAGAACATGAACTCCATCAGGTGACTCTGCTCACTGGTGGCTTCGGTTCAAGTTGACTGAGAATCATTGGAGCTCCGGAAATCTAGTATAAATCTGTGAACTGTTCACAGGAGGATGATGCTGGATTCCTCTAAACTTGTGGTAACATGCTTTTTGTTGTTGTTGTTTTTATTTTCCAGACAAAGTATAAGAAGTCAGGGAGGCAGGAGGCCGGCAGCTGCCTGTACTCTGTGATGGCAGAGACTCTGGACACTCAACACGCCAAGCAGGCCTCACAGATACAGAGCCAGGTACCCACCACACACACACACACTGTGCGTGTCAGAGAGTGTGTGTGTGTGTGTGTGTTAACATGAGCTTCAGTCAGTCACACCTGGACACTCGACTCAAAGACAAACCCTGTGTCCGTCCTGTCGCCCCTGCAGCTGAAGTACAAGGAGGAGGTGCAGAAGGAGCTCTCCTCCTCTCTGTTCTCCAGCCTTCCTCAAACCCTCCAGACCCAGTTGGCCAAGGAGGTGACGGAGCTCCAGAGCCAGGTGACAAACACTTCACTTTTGTTTTCTTCTGTCATTTTTTCTCCACCTGCAAAACAACATTAATAAGCACAAAGCCTCTGTGAACAGTTCAGCTGGTTTTTACTGACTGTCCTTGAACACACCAGCGGTCAGAATCTGCTGTAAGAGCTTTAAAAGTATTAAAATGATCATGATCGGAGGATAACAAGTGACCAGGTCGCCCACAGTACCAGGGTCATGATTTAAGCCTTGTTCATAGGGTTAAGGCCCCTGAAAACTTGGTTTCAATTCTCAAGAATTTCTCCAGAACATTAAATATTCATGAATAAGCAACAACCAAAGTTAAGGTTTGGAGGAAAACACTAAAAAAACCCTCAGCTAATTATCTTCATCAGAGCTGTGTGAATCAGATTTAATGACACATTTTGATTCACTTATCTTCGCTCATTATTTTGTTGAGTGAAGTTTTGAAATGTATGAATCTGACAAGGGAACAAAGCTCCATGTTTCAGAGCTTTTTCACTCTGCCGTGCTGTGAGTGGACGCTGGGCTGGTTGAGCTGTGGCACTGCAGCCTCCACATCAGCAGGAGGAGGGCGCTCCAGAAACAGCACCTTCCTCAGGACACGTGGACATGAGAGAAACTTTCAGAGATCTCATGGTTGGTTTGTCTGCTCTGTGATGCAGGTGAGGTACAAGGAGGGCTGTAAGAAGGAGGCGTCCTCGCCGCTCTACCACCTCCTCCCCGAGACGGCAGAGACGCACTTCGCCAAACAGATGTCAGAGATCCAGAGCGAGGTGGAGTGATGCTCTCTTCTTCTTCCTCCTGCTCTCTTTTCTCTCAGTCAAGAAATTTCCCTGTTCACATGTTTTGCCATTTTTCTCCTCTTCAGACGAAGTACAAGAAGGACAGAGAGGATCTGCCCAACACGTTGTACTGTCTGCTGCCTGAGACGCTGGACACTCAGTTTGTTAAGGAGATGGCCGAGACGCACAGCCAGGTGGGAAGTCTCTTTGGCTCCGAGAACCCTGGGACAGGAGAGAATCCAGGGACAGGAGAGAATCCAGGGACAGGAGAGAATCCAGGGACAGGAGAGAACCCAGGGACACGAGTGAATCCAGGGACACGAGAGAACCCAGGGACAGGAGAGAATCCAGGCACAGGAGAGAATCCAGGGACAGGAGAGAACCCAGGGACACGAGGGAATCCAGGGACACGAAAGAATCCAGGGACAGGAGAGAATCCAGGGACAGGACAGAATCCAGGGACAGGACAGAATCCAGGGACACGAGAGAATCCAGGGACACGAGAATCCAGGGACAGGAGAGAATCCAGGCACAGGAGAGAACCCAGGGACACGAGAGAATCCAGGGACACGAGGGAACCCAGGGACACGAGAGAATCCAGGGACACAAGAGAATCCAGGGACACGAGAGAATCCAGGGACACAAGAGAATCCAGGGACAGGAGAGAACCCAGGGACACGAGAGAACCCAGGGACACGAGAGAATCCAGGGACACGAGAATCCAGGGACACGAGAGAATCCAGGCACAGGAGAGAACCCAGGGACACGAGAGAATCCAGGGACACGAGAGAATCCAGGGACAGGAGAGAATCCAGGGACACGAAAGAATCCAGGGACACAAGAGAATCCAGGGACACGACAGAATCCAGGGACAGGAGAGAATCCAGGGACACGAAAGAATCCAGGGACACGAGAGAATCCAGGGACACGAGAATCCAGGGACACGAGAGAATCCAGGGACACGAGAAAATCCTTTACCTTTATCAAGGTAAAGACTGTCTGAGTATCCATTGTTGTCCTTGCATTATTTCAGTGAAGGCATCGGTTGGATCATTGCTGAAACCATTGGAGGACGCTGCCTCACTATGATCCTTGTGTTTTGAATGAGACCCTCAGTCTCAGTGTGGCTCGCTGACAGAAATGATCCTCAAGGTTAGAAACACAGGACTGAGCACCTGAAGGCCTGTCAGAGGGATTTTGGGATGTCAGCAGTGAAAAGATGCAGAAGCCCTGAATGGGCCTTTAACAGTAGCAGTTAGACTCGGTGTATTTCTGTGGTCGTCATGTGACCACGTGGGATGTCGACTGAAATGCGTTGCTGTTGAAACAGTGCAGCCGTGTGTGGGATGTTTAACCTGCAGCCAGTGGGAGATAAGGAGGTCTGGATTTAACTCTGCTGTGAAGCCTCTGGACCTGTTTCTCCTTCAGCTCAGGAGAAAGATGAGGAAGCAAACAGGACTCTGTCTGACCTCTGACCATGTCTTCATTCAGCCCATGTGTGGGATAACACCAGGGCGGCAAGCTGAATCCTGTTGGTCGACGGCTGATAAGTCTGATGATGTCACAGAGTGGTGGCTGTATCAGTGGCCAATAGGATTCAGGGCTGAGGAAGAGGGTTGTTTGTGCCTGTTCAGATGTTAGTAGAAGAAGAGTTTGAGAGACGGTGGAGTGTTTGATTTGACTTCAGAGCACTGGTCATTGACTCTGTGTGTGTGTGTGTGTGTGTGTGTGTGTGTGTGTGACAGGCGAAGTACAAGCAGGCTGGGAAGCAGCAGGCGGCATCGTCTCTATACTCCAAGCTGCCTGAAACTCTGGAGACCAAACACGCCAAAGAAGTGACTGAACTGCAGAGTGAGGTGAGTCTGTCTCGACCTTCGTCTCTCGCTCGCTTCTCATCCTTCGCTCCTTCTCTCCCTCTCTCTCTTTTATGTCCGTCTCTCTCTCTCCATCTGGCAATGCAGTGAAATTCAAATAAGCTTTATTCACTTTAAAGATAGATTTTTGTTTTTGAGAAATAATTTGATTTCTTTTCAACTTTATTTTGTTGCTCAGACACAACAGAGCAACTGGCAAATGTAATGGAGGTGTTTTCACTCTCAGACATGTGCTAACGCTGCCAGCCCGTCCATCTCTTCATGAATAAAATGTCTCCAAATCCCAAAGCGCTGTATTATCTTTTTGAGCGTGTTGCCAGTCTTGTAGGAGAGTCCAGTAACACGCAGGTGACCTCGCTGACCCCTCCAACATCAGTCAGACTAATGTGTGGTGGTTTATGGAGGGAGCGCTCGTTTGGTTGTCGGCAGTTCCAATGAGACAAACTCTGACTATTTTTCCACGTTTGCTTTGGTTTTTGCTTCTTTGTTCACCGACCGACAGAGAAAGTACAAAGATGAAGGGAGGAAGGAGATGACGTCGTCTCTGTACTCGCAGCTTCCTGAAACCTCAGAGACCCAGTTCGCTCGAGAGATGACCGAGATACAGAGTGAGGTATGACACACACACACACACACACACACACGCGCACACGCACGCACGCACGCACACACACACGCACACACACATGCACACACACACGCATACACACACGCGCACACACGCACGCACGCACACACACACGCACACACGCACACACACACACACGCACGCACGCACGCACGCACGCACGCACGCACACACACACGCACACACACACACACACACACACGCGCGCGCGCACACATACACACACGCACACACGCACACACACACACGCGCACGCACGCGTGTATACCATAGACTGTATAAAATATGGACGTAGTGTCCGTGACATCACCCATAGGTTTCTGAAGAGCAAAAATGAAGCAAATCGTAGTGCGCAGCCATCTTGGTAGCCTACCTCCGGTTACTCCAAATATGGACAAAGAGGTGGAGCGAGGGCGGAGCTGAGGCGGGTCGAATGAACGCTATTGGCTGAAAAAAGCCGCTTTATTCGAAATAATCAAACTAGCTACGGCTAACCAGCTAGGTTAAATGCTAAATATCGTTGCTAGCCGGCTAACCCCACGACGATCTCTTTCCCAAACTCAGTGACTAGAATTAGCCGGGGTGTCGCCCTTTAGACCGTCAGTGGCTAGTTGTCAATCAAAGTGGCGCCACTTAGATTGACAGCTATGAACGGTGCATAATGATGTATGCTGTATATTTTAAACGAACGCCTTATAAAAAAATTTGCCCCCCCCCAGAGTTGTCATGGAGTAGAAAAACAGCTTATGAGACTAGAGCCATGTTTTGAACCAGGCTGTAAATATGTTTTTTTCTGTCGTAAAATCGGACATTTTAACATGGGGCTCAAATGTAACTGACTCCCTTCTGCAGCCTGCTCTAGTGGTTATTGGAGGAACTGCAGGTTTTTTGCACTTCTGCATTGGCTTCATTTTTCAGCGGCGGAGGTTGCCGCTTGGTGAAGATGCTCGCTGATGCCTTTGATCAAAACATCATCAACTTTTTACACATTCAGAAGAAAACTCTTTACATTTTGTTACTGACACACGATCGTTTCCACTGAAGCCGAACACAGGAGGCGGCAGGTTTGTTTCACCACCACGTCCTGCTGTGGACTTCTCAAGCTTATAAGTCTTATTTTTAGGCAAATTATTTTTTTCCTGTTTCCAATCATTATTCAGCACCTGGC
>JBBMOC010000262.1:2646-10146 GCA_037975185.1 Centropyge bicolor | reverse complement strand
GTTCCCTCCAACAGGCCAAGTACCACGAGGACTTTGAGCGGGCGCGCGGCCGGGGCTGTACGCCAGGACTGGACGATCCCAGCATGGAGCGCTACCAGAGAGCCAATCAGATGATGGGAGAGGCGGGCTACAGCAAAGGGATGCACCCCCAGGCCATGGAGATGGACAGACGACCAGGAGGCATCATCGTAGGTGAGAGAGACACAGTCGATGTTCACATGACTTATGTTTCACAGTTACTTTCTTCTGCTTTCATGGGTTCATTTACTCAGTCTGTTTCACAAAAAATATTGTCTGCAATATCTGATATGTTGTCAGTGTGAAAGCAGGACAGACTCTCTGGGTGTTCAGGTCCACAGATCCAGAATCCAGCTTTGACATTTGTGGTTTTATTAATTTCTCTTTCGTTACTGCGCTCACTGGAGGTCACATGACTCATTTCCTCCACAGTCCATGTAAACATAGTCAGTGTTCTTCCAATGACCTCTGCCTCCTCTCTGAAGACCTGAAGGTTTGGAGGACAGACCCCGGCTCCATCTTTGACTTTGACCCTCTGGAGGACAACATCCAGTCCAAGAGTCTCCGCAGGATGTCTGGTAGTTTAGCCGACTCCCCCGGTCCCCCTGAAATAACAAGCTGTGACCGCTCCCGAAAATAACACAACCACAGCACAGAAGCTTCAGATACTGTGTTTGCATGAAACAGATGCCACTTGTTTTCATGACGTCAGATCAGTCAGGTGGTTCTAACAGTTCATGTGTCTCCCAACAAGTGTGTGTTTATCAAAGCCTTCGGTCTTTTCATGATATTTAACAACAAGACAAATTAAATTTCATCAGCCTTTAAAGACGTATTTAGTTGATAGTGATGTTCACATGTATCTGTGTTTAAACATTTCTCAGGTTTTCACTCACTGTTATTTCTGTCATTCTTCTTCTCTGTCTGTGTGTGTGTGGCGTGCTGTCCTGTGCTGCCCCCTGGTGGTGGCTGCGTGTCAGAGCGGGCCGAGCGCAGACTGAGCAGACAGCACTCCCAGCAGTCTCTCACCCACAGCCACACTCAGTCTGTCAGCTCGCTGACCTCTGACCTCTGGGAGCGCAGCAGCACCGAGACGCCCGGTACCTGTGCTCATGTCGTCTTTCTCACTTTCACACAGAAGCAGGACGAAGGCGCTGACGGAGGAACACCTGCATGTGTTTGTGTCTCCCACGTTGTTGAAGTGCGGTTTCTAATCCACAAGTTACACTGACTAATTCACTGTCTTCTTACAGGTTATGTTTGAATCACATCATTCTCTGAAGTTTCCCTAAAATTCACAGTGTGGTCACAGCAGAGGAGACTGCTGCTGTCAAACTGTTACCAAACAGATGCAGGAGAGACTTTTCTGACTGACTTATTCTGTGTGTGTGTGTGTGTGTGTCTGTGTGTGTGTGCGTGTGTGTGTGTGCGTGTGTGTGTGTGTGTGTCTGTGTGTGTGCGTGTGTCTGTGTGTGTGTGCGTGTGTGTGTGTGTGTCTGTGTGTGTGTGTCTGTGTGTGTGTGTGCGTGTGTGTGTGTGCGTGTCTGTGTGTGTCTGTGTGTGTCTGTGTGTGTCTGTGTGTGTCTGTGTGTGTGTGTGCGTGTGTGTGTGCGTGTCTGTGTGTGTGTCTGTGTGTGTGTGCGTGTGTGTGCGTGTCTGTGTGTGTCTGTGTGTGTCTGTGTGTGTGTCTGTGTGTGTCTATGTGTGTGTGTCTATGTGTGTGTGTGTGTGTGTGTGTGTGTGTGTGTGTGTCTCTCCCAGCTCCAGTCCTTCCTGGTGCATATCATCAGGGCGTCCAGATGCAGCAGCAGCAGCAGTATCACGGTTACATGCACCAGACCAGTATGTCGTCTGTCAGATCCGTCACCTCCCCGCCACACTCAGCCCCCATGGTACGCTCCTGCTCAGACAATCCGCACAACATCTCCACTCTCTGGTTTTAGAATCCCATCATCACTTTCAGATTAGACACTTTGTTTGTTGGTGCATAAAAGTGATTTTCTGACTGACAGCTGCTCCTCACCGAAATCTCTTCTGACATTACACATGACTTGATATTTGCTAATTAGCACTGATGACAGAACCGTCCTGCTCACACATGCCATAAACATTAATATGCAAGCTCAGCTGTTTTACTCTTTCTTCTCACCTTCCCCCGAGCGAAAGCGTCCACCACTAAAATCTAAGGCTGATCTGTTAATTGCTGGTGATCAGGTCCTGCTCTCAGTCTGCCATCAAATACAGCTGAAGGTTGCTGGATGGGGTTGAGGTCGGGTCCTGTGCAGACCAGTCCGGTTCTTCCACACCAATCTAGAAAAACCATTTGTTTATGAAGCTGATTTTATGAGGACCTTGTCGTGATGAACCCAGGCTGATGACACAAAGTTCCCAGGGTTCTACTGTCTCAGTCACAGTCCAGCCTCTCTCTGTCATGTTGTTTGCAGCGAGTTTACCGGGCGCTGTACGACTACGCAGCTCAGGACCACGACGAGGTCTCGTTCAGGGACGGTGATGTCATCATCAACGCTCAGCCCATCGACGAGGGCTGGATGTACGGCACCGTGCAGCGAACCGGCAAGTCTGGCATGCTGCCGGCAAATTACGTGGAGTGTTGCAACTAGAGGAGGGAGGAGGAGGAGGAGGAGGGGGGGGGGGGTGGACGTCAGGCAGCGGTGAAAAGTAAAGAATGAAATTTACCCTCCCTGGTATGAAATCAGCAGTAGGTGATGCTCTTTGTATTTCAGGGATCATTTACATCCACAGCCAGATGTTTTTAGCTGCTCCAGTAAATTTTAAGGGCAACAAACGATTCCACCATCTATGACTTAAACAGTTTTTGTGTCAGACACTCACAAAGATATTTATAATTCTGCCCATTTGCTCATCTGTGATCACTAGCAGGGCCGTGCTCCTGGGTCTTATTGACAATCGCTAACTGAAGCAGAAGTGCTCATTGCTGTCTGAGAGGAAAAAAGCACATTTATAATTCTTCATTTTAAAATATTTGCTGGAATACAGTGAATGTCACAGACTGCTGATGCCAGAATATCTGAGGGTGGAGATCTTCTTATGTTGAGGAGGAAAGGAGAGAAAGGAAGCAAAGGTATAAATCGAGCATGCTGTAGATACGTTATGTCCAATTTTACAACGAGAGGATGAATGCATGAAGAAAGAAGGTGTGAGAGATTAGAAACAAACTGTATTAGATTATTGGCTCAGATTGTTCAGCAGTTCAAGCAGAATAGAAATGAAATTAGTAATAAAACAAACAGGCAACTCAGTCTGATGATCAGGTTAGGAAGATTAAAGTCTGGTGATGTGCTCTGTGTTTTCTTATCATCAACAAATCCCATGAAAAGACAGAACCAACAGTGACTGTGTCTCCTAACAAGTGTCCGTGTCTCAGTCTGATCTGTCTGTGTGTCTCAGTCTGATCTGTCTCTGTGTCTCAGTCTGATCTGTCTCTGTGTCTCAGTCTGATCTGTCTCTGTGTCTCAGTCTGATCTGTCCTCTGTGTCTCAGTCTGATCTGTCTCTGTCTGTGTCTCAGTCTGATCTGTCTCTGTCCTCTGTGTCTCAGTCTGATCTGTCTCTGTCTGTGTCTCAGTCTGATCTGTCTCTGTGTCTCAGTCTGATCTGTCTCTGTCCTCTGTGTCTCAGTCTGATCTGTCTCTGTGTCTCAGTCTGATCTGTCTCCGTCCTCTGTGTCTCAGTCTGATCTGTCTCCGTCCTCTGTGTCTCAGTCTGATCTGTCTCTGTGTCTCAGTCTGATCTGTCTCTGTGTCTCAGTCTGATCTGTCTCTGTGTCTCAGTCTGATCTGTCTCCATCCTCTGTGTCTCAGTCTGATCTGTCTCCGTCCTCTGTGTCTCAGTCTGATCTGTCTCAGTCCTCTGTGTCCATTAAACCTCCTCACTGAGTCTCACTGTTGTTCCTTCATCACCATCAACTCACACACTGTCGTTTATCTGGACTCAGTCCCACAAACACAAAGACTCACTAGAGACCAAATTTGGATTCATCCGCCGCTGAAAATAGTCCCCAACAAACACACTATTTCCTTCACTATTGTTTGTGAAAAACAACAGTGAGCAGCTGTTTGAGCAAAATTACTGAACCTTTTAAAAAGGAACTAAATATTTGTAAGTTGTTTTTAAAGTATTCAATAGGAACCAATGGGCCTGGAACTGAGGGCCACAGAAGTCAGAACACGTTGAGAGACGGACGGACACATTGTTGGTTTTGTTTTTTGATTTGATTTTTCGGACAATGAGAAACATATTGAATAACACCAGACTCAGATTTAAGGTTGGCGAGGACATAAGGAGGAGCAGAGGAAGGAAAGAAGGAAGGAAACATACAGATCTGAGATGTGTCTTGAAGAGATGAGAATAGGGAGGAAACATGGGATGAATTTGTGAGAACAAGTGGAAATTCAGGCTTTTCTTGGGAACGATGCAACCAAAGGAAAGAGGGAGGACCGAGTGAAGGAGTTTAAGTCGAATATAACACATTAATAGGAAAAGGGTTTAGAGATCTCTCAAGTTTAATCGTTTATTTATCCTGAGTTTAATTTCATGTTCAGGTGAGTGTAGTTCCGTTTTTGACTTCTGATATAATCTGCAGACAGACGGACAGAACACGGCACAGCTTCAGTGTTAACCAGCAACACTAACCTCTGTGTTTGTAAAGGATTTAACTAACACAGACACACTGTGTCTTTCTGTTTCTTCTATCAAAAGATTTTGGTTTTTTTGTTTGTTTATTTTTAACTATAAATAAAGGTTTTCACGTCACGTGCTGTCTGGATAGTTTAACCTCCACACACAGTAAGTTTATGTGGACTGAAATCTGAACAGACTGTGTGAGTGCGTCAGGCTTTGAGATTTCTGTATGTCGCAGACTATTTTGATACACAGGCCCCTGTCTCTGTTTTGGAAAGATATATTTTACTCTTTTACTCGTATGTACCCAGTATGTTGTGTTTTTAGGGTTTGTCGTCTTGCTGTGTGGATTGCATCCCAGTCATGTATTGAATAAAAACTTCACTCAGCCATGAGTTATTATTCTAGCTGGAGAGTATTTTGTATGTTTGATTTCATAAACACTAGATGCAATGCAATATAATTTACTGAGTATTCATATGTTAACTGTGCTGATGTTGGACGAGGCACATCGTGTCACATCGTGTCCTTTTATAAATCCTTTAATGTTCTCGCGTTGAGGATTTTTGGCTTCTAATGTCACCACTGTAAAGTTTTGATTTAGTCTGTTTGTCATCACAGATTTTACTAAGTTTATTCACATATTATTTGAAATTATATATCACTTAATCTCCTTTTTGCCATATGATTATTGCAGTGTGTTACATGTGGTAGAAATAAAAATATGTCAAGAGAAATGTAGTTCTTCTTATTCAGAATCTTAGATATTCTTTATCAGAATTTATACACATATTTATATATGTATTACATATATATCAAACTTACATATCATGATATAATTATGCACCAACTGTGATATTAACTTGAGATAGTAAAAAAAAATAATTTTGGACATTTAAGAGCAAGAGAAAAAATAAATCAGTGAAATGGCTGAAATAGACTTTAAATCCCAACAGAAAAAGTAGGATATTTAATTGTGTTTGCACACCTTCAGAAACATCAGAAATCATTTTAATAGCTGCTTCTCTTTGTGTTTTAGTCCGACTACTAATCAGTTATTTGGTTCAAATCTTTCATTTTGAAATTGATTTACATTTGAAATAAGAACTGTCTCTCTTACGTAATATTAATCCACATTAGATTAAAAGGAGATTTTTACAATGATGCATTTTGGCGACAGTTTGTCATTTGAACAACAGTCAAGAAATTAATAAAATATAATGATAATTTTTATATGGTTTTTCTGACACTTCCGGTGTTGTGTCGAAATCTGTTTCCACATCAATTTGTGTTTATGGGACTAACTTATTGGCCAAGGGAAATTTAACCTGACCAACCTGAGCTCTTAGATCAGCAAGTTCTCTTCTAAGGTGGGTAACGTCGACCTGATCTCACCTGAACTCCGGCTGGTCGTCTCCACCCCGGATAACTCAAACCGTCCCGGAGCTCCGGGGGAGACCGATTTCGAGGGGTGAACAAACTTCACCACAGCACCAACCGGTCAGCGTCTTTTGCGCATGCGCCGGAGTAATACTACCGGAAGCGGTACGGCTGCGCTGACTGACCGACGCTGAATGAGAACGCAGTGATTTCGACTTCAAAATGATGAAATTTGTACCCAAACTACTGCTGCTCCTGCTGTTAGCCTTCCCGGCGACTCTCCTCATCAAAGGTAAATCTGAGACACGGCTGCTTGTCGCACAGACAGTGTTTGTTGAGCCGCTGAGCAGGAACATGCTTGTGTTAGCAGCTCAGCTAACGAGCTTCAGGGCAGAAGGGGAAGGCCAGTCTCCATTTGACATGTGCGAGCTGAAAGTAGGTGGATGGAAAAATGCTTCTTCACACTTTCGGGTCATTTCTGAAGTTCTGGCCTGAAGCGTCTCTTTGTCTGAATGTTTAATTGTCAACATGTGTGATCGACAGTTTGCTACATGTCCGCAGTTTATCCGCCTGCTTAGACTGACGTGTCCTTACTACCTGCCTGTTAGCTGTTAGCCGGGAAGCTAAGTGGCTCCATTAACCTGCTAACTGTCACTAAACAGCATCCTGCAAACATAACCAATTAAACTAACTTTAGTGAAGTCTAAACTCTTAAGTAACCACATACACACATGTAAAATCTGCATTAAATTGGCTAATGTAGCTTGTTGCTAGGCTAGCTAACGGCTAACGGCTCAGATACTTTAGTCTCACCGGCTCTTATTTTAAAAGGCCACGAATCAACATCCAAGATTTTTTTCAGTTTGAAGTACGCCTGTGTATTACGATGTTAAAAAGTCAGAAGTGTAAGTAAATCTGTACCATAAGAACGTGTATCTGTACAGCAGATCTGATTATCTGTACTTCTGTCTGTGATACGAGTTGGTCTGAGAGTTTTCACATTAAACATTGAGATTTGTCATTAAACGCATCGGTTTAAGCAGCCAGAGGAGCCAGATCCTCCTGCTGGACAGACAGACAGACAGACAGACAGACAGAGTACTTTATTAATCCCTTTGGGAGGTTCCCTCCGGGAAATTGACACACTTGCTGGAGCTAGAGTTGGTTATATATTATTGGATTGTTGTCATTGTTGTGTGAACAAGCATTTTTAAAACCCACATGACCGAACAGTTTACAATAAAACAACAAATATTGGAGGCACATGAGCAAAATGTGTATAAAATGATGCACAAGGTTTCTATAATAATAAATAAAAGGTGCATAATGATCATATGTTTATTAGTGTCATTGTGCAGTTGAAGTGGGAAATATTTTGCTGCCAGATGTTCTCAAACACTCAACATTTCAAATGTGACATCCACGTTTCCAAAGATGATCA
>JBBMOC010000261.1:136180-176887 GCA_037975185.1 Centropyge bicolor | reverse complement strand
TGTGTGTGTGTGTGTGTGTGTGTGTGTGTGTGTGTGTGTGTGTGTGTGTGTGTGTGTGTGTGTGTGTGCGTGCGTGCGTGCGTGCGTGCGTGTGTGTGTGTGTGTGTGTGCGTGTGTGTGTGTGTGTGTGTGTGTGCGTGTGTGTGTGTGTGTGTGTGTGTGTGCCAGCTGTATGTCAGAGCACAACAACAGGAAGAAGAACCCGATGATAATGTGCCTGGATCTTGTTACACTCAGCTCTGATAATGTTTTCTCAGCCTTGCATCAACAAACCTCAGCTAGTACGGTCTTGTTCTTTCCAAAGAAGAGGGATCTTACTTTTGGTGTTGTAGTTGAGTGTTTCTCCTCTAGAAGTGCAGACTGTCTGGCTGTCCCCTGAGTCTCTGTCCCACTTTGCTGCAGTCTTTGCTCTCTGTCTGTGCTTGTTGTCCGTCTCTCCCTCCTCAGGTCATTCCTCTTCCTCACAAACACAGCGCGAACACGGCGTCTGCCAGGAAGTCGAAACTCTGCTCGCTTGGAAGAGTGGAGAAGAGGAGGAGGAAAGAGGGAAGAAAAAGTGTTAAACTTGGTGAGAGAAATGGGGAAAGCTTCATGGTTCAGAGCAGGAGGAGGAGCTCTGAGAACAGCTCTAACAAAATAACAAGAGAAGAAACAGATGAGTGCTGTGTGTGGGAGAAGGCCAACAGAACAGAGAGGAAGGAGGATTCTCTCTATCTCACTCTGTGTCAACATTAATCCACTGCTTTCAACAAAGTGCCACAAGATGGTCTTGCAAGTCAGTTTGTTTGGTCAGCTAATTTCTCTCCATTGTCCCTAACACTGTGTTTGATGGAGCACCTAAACACCAACAACAATAATAATAATAACAAGGCCTCTTTTTTTAGTACAGAGAGACATCTCAGTTTTCAGGTGTGGGTATTATTATCCTCGAGTCAAAATACTGATGAACAAAGAGTCTGCGAGTCCGTCCATCCCGATGTTGCATATTTTCACAGCACACTGGTGAAATGTTTTGTTGTCTTGGTGATATCAGCTGCACCACCTACCAACAGGCCACAATATGCACGAAATGCCTCGACTGCAACAACAAGAGAGGATGCAGGCCTTACCTGAACCTGAAGTGGATGCTTCAGTGTTCCAGGCTTAGTGATACTGTTGTTTTGGTGTGTAGTGATCTGTGGTGCCTACTGGGGGAGAGAAGCTGGAACAGGGTGCATCCAGTGTGTGATGGGTCTGCAGGGATGTTTCTGGAGATTTATAAGTCCTGAATGGTGAACAGACGCTGTAGTCCCTATCTGACCCGTTGGGTGCTGATTCAAACCAGGAAGTGATGAAAAAGACTGGATGATTGCAGTGTAAAATGAGATCAGCAGCTTAAATTATCTGAGCTGGCACAAACAGGATCCTTGCATGTGTCCCCGGAGAGCCAAGGTGTTGCAGTGTATGATGCAGCCCCAATGGTGACTGTGGAGGGTCATCTGTGATGGCCTTCAGGTGGCCGGTGACAGGGGGTGCAGTTGGAGTGGGTGAGCAATGTGGATGTGGCTTATCAAACCTGCACTGAATCACATGTTGGTCTTCAGCTATTTGATGTTCTCCACAGTGTGGGGGATGGTTTCCCATAACCACTGATGTCCTCCAGGCCTCTCAACACTGACAAAGAGTCATCTGAAAAACAGTTTCAAGTTCTCAGTGTAGCTCATCTTTCTTCTTTTTTTTAAAATCTCATTTGTGAACATTTTTCTGGGATGGTTACACAGGATTATGTCCCCATTTCTGTAGGCCTCCTAGTTTGTCAGATTAAACTGCCTGAGTTTGGCTTGAGCTTTTTTTTGTATTTGCAGAAAGTGTCTCACATCTTACATGTCCTCAAGCTGATGTAAGACGTGAGTTCATCTAGATCTTTGGCTGCAGCCTCAAAAGTACTCCAATGACCGCAGTCAAAGCAGGTTTTGTAATTCCAGCTTTGCCTCTATCCCCTCACATCCTTGACCACATCTGTGGAATTAACAGGGCTGTCTCTGGAGAATAGGGTGGGTCATCGCAGCTTCCTTCAGTCCTCACCCTCTCACTTCAATCACTTCAATCACTAAACCAACAGATATTGACTCATGCTGCACATACAGTACTACTGCCTCAAAAATACTTTGTTTTCAAAATCCCTGCCACTCAGAAAAACCTGCAGTATTGCATTGAAACATGTACATGTTCATATAACAAAATCTGTAATACGAGCCGTTTCTGTTTCTGATCTTAAGGACATCATACTATGCTATGTGTCATATTATATAAACCATAAATTCTGGCATGAAAGTTGAAAGGACTTGACCTTCAAAACTGTTTTAAAAAAAATAATTTTAATCCATGATCAATTTATTAGGTGTCACAGAACACCACATCTGACTGTCTTCATCAGCAGATGGAAATCGTTCATATTCAATTCAGTTTTATTTCAAGTGAATTTATGTAGCACCAAATCATAACAGGTGTTATCTCAGGGCACTTTTCATATAAAGTAGGTCTAGATCATACTCTTTATAATATTTTCTATTGAGAGCCAGCAATTCTTATCAGGAACAAACATATGAGAGCACAGCACATGCAGAGACACAATGTAAGCTCCACAGATCCACAAGTAACAATAATAATAATAATAATAATAATAATAATAATAATAATAATAATAATAATAATAATAATAATAATAATGGGTGTTGAGCAGGACCATTGGAAGTGGACAGGGAAGTGAAGGAGAGAGAAGCTCAATGTATTATGGGAAAGCCCCAGCAGTTCAGGCCTATAGCAGCATAACTAAGGGATGGCTCATTATGATATGTAAATATACACACACACACAACTGAGTAGACGCCTTCAAAAGCAGTAGAAAAAGTTGAGAGCTCTTGGAAAAACCTTTATTGAAGATTATTTTGTCAAAATAAATAACAACAGGTTTGGGGAGAGAACTCCTAAAATATATGGCAGACACCAGATATTCCCAAGAGGAAGGAAAAGAATCGTCATAGTCTTTATCTCTATCCCTAAATGTAATGTCTTAAATTCATTTTGACAATAGGAATATATTCAGTCAGACACAATGGAACTCTAATAGCCAAAACAATTATCACTGATAATTGCATCACTTTTATTACAGTATATCCTACACCTATGTCTCACCTGTACACATTTCTATGTATATATTCTGTAAACAAATCTCAGTTTAGTGTATTAGATTTGTAGTTAAGTTCTCATATCAGTCTGTAACTTCCCCAAGAACTGAAGAGCAGAAGCTTATTATCTGGTGTCTAACACAACATAAAACTGTACAGTCTTACATACATGAGCCTGGTTCACCTCCATATTTATTACAGTGTCAGTACCTATCTGTATTCAACTGTGACACCAACTGCATCTTACTGGAAAAGCACTTCAGCTGAGAAATACAGGAAATGAATCACCAATTCAGTGTACTGTTTGCAAACATCCACTAGATGTCACCATTAGTTTGAACTCAAACTGCTTAAACCATCATCCAGCTGAGTGCTTTCCTTGTCGAAAGCGATTTGTTATCAAGGGATCACTGCTCTAGATTTGTCCTGCACACTCTGTACATATTGTCTTCTACTGACCAGTGTTCCTCACTGATCCTCTTTACAGTGTTGAGTGACTGAAAATGTACCTCTGTGTCAGCACAAACATTGAGTCAATGTTTGAGTCAACTAATTATTTATATGTGTAGATCAGGCAATATGTGAGAGAGACTAAAAGGGTACTTGGGGGCCCCTTTTAGGAGCCACATTGTTGATTATTCGGCTGTAATGTTGCAGCCAGAAACAAATGAGTGGTCTGCATGCTCTGCTCTGCCCTGAGCTGAAGCAGAACATACAGCATGTCCGCCCTGCAGACAAACTGTAACAACAGGCAAATGCTGAACAGGAATAGTATTAAATGATAACATGGCTGTGTGTTTATGTAAATACAGTATAAATGAAGTCTATTGTTCATTGTAATTTAATCTGATACAGAGTTCTGATAAACAGCCATGACATAGAAGTCCTTTGTTTTAACTGGACTGAAAAAACAAGAGAGAAACTTTTTTTTTTCTTTTCAGAATTTGTGAATACAAATATTGGATAGACTCGCACTTCCATTTGGTATTGGTCAGATACAACCTGTTTCTCAAGGTGTACTCTGTGTTCTGTAGTAGGCCATGCACATGTCTGGTTTATAACAGTAATCTTATGATAATCATTAGAGGGTTAACACGTCACCAACTCTGGCAGCTCCCCAACCAGCTGGGAAAACACTGTCCTAAAGTGTGAAGTGCTTTGTGTTTACTGGTTTTTAAAGTTACTGGAAAGTCAGCATGCATTTTGTCCCTGAATCAGTCTTTACTCAAAGTCTCCACATTAAGACAAACACCACACCAAGAGCCTGAGTCTGTCGTTCAATCAGAATTCGTAAGCAATAAACACTCCACTTCAGCTTACAAGAGGTAAATACTACAACTGGCTGGGACAGGATATACCATGAACAAGTCATACGTTTATAACAGGGATAACAAACATATTTACACCCACATCCACACCTGCTGTATTGTCCGTATGTTCTGGACTGTGGGAGGAAAATGAAGTACATCTGTCATCAGTTTCAGTTTATACAAAAGGCATACATTCTTCATAATGTTTCTTAATTCATTTGTCATTGTTTCATCAAAAGTAATCAATTAATCACATGGCATAGCTAATGGCTAATTAATGGCTAATGGTATTTTCACCAAGACCTCATAGTCTAAAACTGATCATGGAAGTTGTTATTCCTGGTGAATCATTTCTAAGAACGAGAATACTATGAGGTCGTCTTAAACTGTGAAGTCATCTTCATTATTCCTACGGGATGTGAATGCAGCATGCAGACGAAGTGCAGAGCATTGGTCAACACGTGCCAGCCAGTTACCCAATCTGTAGAACAACAGGTCTGCCATGTGAGCTTGCCAAAGCTACATTCATTGGTCCACAGGCAACCAATGAAAAAAAATCTGAGTGGCCGGTCCATATGTAGCCAATCAGAAAAATCTCCATTCACATTCGTGGGTGTGGCTACTGAGGTGGCGATAACCAAACTTGGATGGGAGTGCAACGTCCTCTGTTTATATATCTACTTATCTACCTACTTATCTATCTATCTATCTCTTCCTCTCTGGCTGTATATGCTGAACTATATAAAGCCTTTGGAGGCCACATGTGACTGGACACAGCATACATACTGACAAACACAAAGCGGACTCAAAAACAGTTAGGTCGCTGTGTAACACGTACATCAAATAATGCCATAATTTGCGAATCCCTTTCGACATATACTTAATTCAAAACAGTGCAAAGACTATATATTCAATATTTTATTAATTTATTGAATTAATTTATTCGGGTTTTTTAATTCACCCCCAGATCTGCCTGTAGTTGCTAGGGGAAGTGACGTCAGTTGCGAATGACATTTTCACGGTGGAGGAAATATCCGACAGTGGAATGAAGCTGGCTGAGGCTAGGACAAATTCTACTAGCGAAATCCGTCTTCATCGTTATGTTTTTGGCAATAATGACTTCAAAAATACGGAGAACATAAACTACGCGTTTCACACTATCGGAAGATATTGATATTATAGATCTTCGTTCCTTAGACGGATAAAAAAGGGATGGTGAAATTTCTGTTTTTGCAGACGGAACTGGGATTCTGGGGGATGGGGGAGTGTGAATTAAGGGGGTTGTAAACCGGTTAAGTAAGGTGGAATATTTACCGAGATAACAGTAGCAGGTGATAAGGTGAACATTTAGGATAAGCGACGTTAATTGCTAAGAGAACCACTAACGAAAGCGACAGACGTAACGTTGGCTAACAGCGAAATGGAGCTAAGAGTGGGGAACCGATACAGACTGGGCAGAAAGATCGGAAGTGGATCTTTCGGGGACATCTATTTAGGTGAGTAAAATTTTGCTATCATCAGCTTGTTCGTCCGTTCACCAACCAGTTGTTATCCCGTTGTTCCCAACCCTTTTATCAGCAACATTTTATAACATTTGTGTCATCTTCGTAATAACGACCACCTCAGTTTACGCTGGCACTTCAGTTACTTTCTCTCTCATTGCTAACGTAGCTAACAATCATAAGCCTTATACCGAAATGACAACAGTGCGGTGTGAGCTGAAATGTCATTCTCCGGTGTGTGACATTTAGGAATCGTCGAAAATCCAGGACGATAGCTATCTTGTTTAATTCAAGTGATGTTATGTTAAACCTGCTAAAACTTCATTTTCACTTATTGCTGGCTTGGAATAGTCTTTGCGGTTAGATTACAGAGTGTAACGTTACTCGAGTAGATCAAAGGTGAGTATACGAAGATGCAGCAAATTGTTGTCAGTAATTGGTTTGAGTCGACGGAGACACTCTGAACAGCCCTGTCACTCACCATGGACATGGTCTTCCATAGTCAGGCCTAACTCCACACAACAAATCACACAACATAGTATAGCCAAGAATTTCATTTTGCCACTCAGACAATGAATATAATCTAGTGGTTGTCTTCTCAGCTGGCGAAATAAGTAGGCAACTAAACGAAAGACTGTCTGAACCAGCTCAAACCCAGCTGTCTGTCAGTTAATTCCAGCTCTGAAGATGACAGTCACCAGATAGCTAGGTGCTTCTCCCCAGTCCTGCTGTGCCTGCCAAAACCCAACCCCCTTTCAATATGGCAAGGTTTTTTCTTATAGTGCCTATCAGCCATCTATGACAAAGACTCAGTGTTGAGTAGTCACGTGAAAATGTTTGTGATCGCATCAAGCTTGTAAAGCCTTTGAAATGCTGGCTTTGGAAACTTCACAGTTCATAGTTATTTACATGAGACATGTTCATCTTGCAGTGTCTAACTTCTTGTGGGAGGAGTGGACTTCTGGTCACAGAGCCTGTAATATGGTGTCTAGATGTTAACCAGACATTCTGTTCTTGACCACAGCATGTATTTGCACTGGATTTATGAAATGACTGTGCTGTAATTAGGCCTAGGTATTATAATATCTCAACTGTCAGAAGGAACATAAATAGCAAACAGTGTGAAGTGCGTTCTCCCTCAGCTCCACCTTATCTATCCTCATGCTGGTAAGGAGGGGGTGTGCTGGGGCTTCCATCCCAGTGGATACTGTGGTGAGCAGATTCTGTGACGAGCAGATACAGGGTAGTTGCAACTGTTAGCTAAAAAGCAGCACTGAGTAGCATGCCTCGATAACTGGTAACATTAGACAACCAATCACCAGCACTATTGGAGCTTGTTAAAAGCATGCTTACTGATGTACTGGTGGTGACGAGATTTGCTCCTTACATATATAAATTTGGTACTGAATGACAAGGTATTTTTTGATATTATCATTGAAGCAATTTGGACAGTGCCATGAAAGTATTGAAGAACAGTGCCCTGCTCTAACTGCAACTAAACCAAGAGCTTGGGGTCTGTCCCATAAGCCTACTTGGTTTGATAGATGCGCACACTATAAATGTAAACACTTAAAAAACTAAAATATATTGTCTTCTTTGGATAACATCAGCTGGTTGCAGTCATCTTTTGTGAAGCATTAGAATGGATGTGAAAAACTGTCTAAGATAGTCCTCAAGAGGACACATTCCATCATATGCCTGTCTTAGAGAAATTACCACAGAATGAAACAACTTGCTACCTATGTAAGTAGCAAATGGTTGTCAGTCACCTTGTGTGGTGTTTGAGACTAAAGAGAGGATTTGGAAATTTTAAAAAGTAAGGTAACAAAACAGACTTGGTCAACAAAAACCAGACTGACAACACTGTGACAGAATTAGGAGAAATAGACTATTTTTATAAGTTAAGTGTTAGTTTTTGTATTGGGAAGCATTTGTTTCTCAACCCCCTGAAACATGCTGCAGTTCTCTAATAATTATTTTCCTTTTCAATTAGGTCTGCAGTAGGGATGCACATTTTGGATTTTTTTTTATGACCGTTAACCGACGCCCTTTAACGATTAATAACCGTTAACCAATAAGATTTAAATGTCCTTCCATGCTGCCATTCTGACATCAATCAGAGAGTCACTGACTCGGCGCTGTCCGGTGCCGAACTGCAGATTTACAATGACGGCAAATAGTTAGATTACTCATCTAAAATGTGAAAAAAAAGCTACAAGCTTTAGATATAATTAACAGTACTGTAGGCTTCAATCGTCTGCTATTGCTTTTTAAATTATGTTGAGAGCAAGCGCGCTGGTGATTTCTTTAATTGTTAATTAATTAATTTTAAAAAATTTAAACAGTTCTGATGGAGCTCAATGTTTATCTGGATGATGCGGCTTCATTCCGAACAATTTTACTGTAAACCTGGACGACCCGCGACGTGTCTGGAGGAAAAAAAAAAAAAAAATTCAAAGTAATATGTGTTTTGTGCGTAATTGCATACAAGGATACACACCCTCCCCTACTGTACAACACGAAGGAGTGTGGAATTAGTCAGTGACTTCAGGTGTCATCTGCAGAGCCGTCATTGATATCTGTAATATTAATGTTGCATATGATGCCAGTGTGCATGGAGACACACGGGCTGAATGGAGAGCTGCGCTCCAGCTGGCTGCTGTGACAGCTCACTGACACTGTGTTTCTACTTACAGTCAGTGATCCCTGAGATTGAGACATGAATCTAACATGTTTCACACTGGCCCGAGTTACATTAATACGTGTACTAGACATATTATATTTCCCGTTTCAGGAGTTTTTAATAATAGATTGGAGGCATGTCGGAATGGCGCTTGCCTCCCCTATTATTTTATTTTTATTTTTTTGAGTACTGTGACCCATTCAAAAGTGCCATGACAAAAAAATTCTCATGGGCTTTATTTATTTATTTTTAAATGTACTGGTTTTTATTAAGAAAAAGCAGCATGTTGACATGCTCTGGGCTCAGCCTGGTGCGCAGCCTGTTTACCGTGAGACCTGCAGCGGAGAATATGCGCTCAGATAGGACCGATGTCCCAGGAATACACAGGTAGCACCGGGCCAGAATGGCCAGCCTCGGGAAGCGCGTGTACCGCATAATTTGCAAATGACCTCCTCCCCTTTCCGGTCGAAATTGTCCCACACAGAACTCCTTTTTGCTCTCTTCATCTTCGCTGTAAAGTGGGCTGTGATGGAAAGCACGTGATGGCATGTGTTGCACCTGTCGACACGCCCCCATGAGTTGATTGAATTGCGTAGCTTAAAAATAAAATTGACCGTTAGTATTAATCGGTTAGAGTTACTGCTATCGGTTAACGGTTAAACGGTTAACCATGTGCATCCCTAGTCTGCAGCTATCGAATATTTTAGTAATCAAGTATTCTACTGAAAATTCGATCAAGTAATCGGATAAAACATATTTTTGCCCGAGGGTCCCCCAATTGGAGCTAGTAATGCTGCACATCAAATTAAACAGCAGGTCCTGGGCTACAAGAATATATAAGCCATTTTTACGTGCACCAAACACAGCTCAAACGCCAGCTAAATGAATTATCAAATATAGAAATTAATATAGCGCCACCAAGTCAACCCACTCGCCATATTTCTGGCTACAGCGCTGTGGTACTGTATGCAAAACGGACAAACAACGAAAGCAGACAGTCCACAGTTTCAAACCATATCTATCAAAGCTCTCTAAAACCAAAGCAACAGCCATAAACAACAGCAAAAACACAAATTGCTTTATCAAACTATAGTCGTAAAATTTCTCTTACCTTAGCTGTTTTGCCATGAAAAGTTTGTTTATCGGTAAATCCACACCAGAAACAGTTGGTGGTACTTCCTGGGCCATAATGCAAACAACGCTGATGTCTCTGGGAGGCTTTGTTTATCTACGTGGGGGGCACGGGATTGGCCGGAGCGCAAGGCAAGCTGGCGCACTAGTTGCCTTCTGGGGCTTCTAATTGGCTAACAGTGCTGTCAATCTCACTTTGGTGACTATCCCTGTATTCTATTGACTCTAACACTTCAAAGAAGGTGTCGATCACTGGAATCAACCAATCCATGACGGAGATACAGCCTCACGTATCCACATCCAGCTCTATACTAGTTTTATCGGCTTTACACAAAAAGCGCAGGAGCAGAATCTGCCTCTTTCTTCTTCCTTTACGTGCGTGACGTCAGCGCGTCAATTCAACGATTCCTCGAGGCAGAGAAAATTCCTCGATCATTTTTTGTAATCGAGTTACTCAAATTATTCGAGGAATCGTTTCAGCCCTGTTTTCAATTAATTTTTGTTGTTCTACTGTTGATATTGTTTAATTGGCAGGTTGCCAGTGAGCAGGTGTTCCACTGTAGGGAAAAAGAGACCAAGTAAACAAATTTGCACTGTAGCCATTGACTGTAGAAAACATGGAAATTCTGAAGTGTTTTTTGAAGCCAATTGGAGGAAGAGAAACTTGTCCTGGACACCAGAGAGAAACACAGTCAGCACAGCAGCAACTGCAGCCCCACAAAAAACGAGAACAACCAAAGACAGAAGAAACAGCACAGACGGTCCGGACAGAGACACCACACAGCCGACAGCATCTTTCTGGAGGGCTCTAACCCAAGGCTAATTCATTACATTCACATTTACTCGTGAACAAAAAAACAGGAGCGCCGACTTTTGATAGGCCACTTTTCCTGTTATGCTCCATTGGGTTTTTCGCTAGTCTGAAAACTCTTCTCAGACAGTCCACACAGTCACAGCGTACAGCGTGGTGTATAACTGGGCATGAAACAGCAAGTACATGACTGTCACTCATTGGACTGGGTGGAGAAGCCTGCGAAAGAGTGTTTTTTTGTTTTTTTTCACAGAAGACATTTTGACATGTCTTGGCTGGAAAAGCAATTATGAAATGCTGCATTCCATTTTGCTGTAGAGGACCCTTGTATTGTGCATGCTGACTCACAGGCGTGGCTAACTTAGGCACTTGAACTTGTTCAATGAGAAGTTGAAATGTGAAGAGTCACTGAAGCATAAATTGGGCTCCCTCAGCTTGGTGGCTGCCCCAACACTGACACTAGCTTACCGAGATTGTATACCCCACTTGTGTTCTCTCAGGTCAGCAACTTTTCCTTGAGTGTTATGGAATGCATGGTTTCCATGGTTTAAACTACTGCAGTTGGTTTTACGTAACCCACACCTATATGAATCATCAAACATGTCATTGTTTGCATATGGAGGAAGAGAGTACTCTGTCGAGCACTCTTGGCATTGCACTTCTTGGCATTGTTTGACACTCCATGGATATTTTAGAAAAGAGGATATGATCTATGCAATGGAACCAAAGATATTGTCTTTTTTATCCCATGCTTTATTTTTCCTGGATGAAACCTTGTGCTTACATTTCGCATGCAGCTCAACCACTGGCAAAAGATTAAGGGTGTTATGCTAGTAGTGGCTAATGTACCCGGAGCTGCTAGCCCCAAGCAGAAATGGGGCTAGCAGCTCCACACCTGCAGACATTTTTCATTTTCAGACTTTTAGTTTCCATGCCCAACTTTAGCAGATTTCGCGAAGCTCCCTCTTGAGCCACAAAAGGCTTTATATATTTACACATATGTTTTCCCAGTTGCACTTCCTGAGACCTGTAAATAGACATTGACGTGTATGAGGGGAACCATCTGAAGTAACAACTAAATTATGGCTTTTGTACTGTATGGCTCTTGTCCATGTTCTACTATTTTCATTCTGTGAACATGTTGTTTTGATCAAATTTTTCCCACAGGTTGACAACTTCTTTGTGGTAGTTGAGGACTGAGCAAGTGCACTCACATAAGTTGAAAAAATGACATGCCCACCTGTCTGACAGATTTTAGCCCGTTTGAGGTGTAAATGGCTCTATTCATAAAATGACACCTATTGATTGAGTGGCTATGCTTGTACAATATTTAAGCCTCTAGCACATAAGAGGAAGTGCTGTAGACAGAGATGAATCCTCTGTCTGATGTAATGTGCACTCTTAATGCTGAGTGAGAATTATCAAATACACAATTGTTGTGTAGAAGGTCACACAGGAAGGGAGGTGATGAATTTTGTCAAAGGGTATGATAGGCTGTTTATGAGCCAGGTCATAGTCATTATGTGCTCTTATGATGGTTCGTATTTAATACAGTTAAGTGAAACTATCGAACATTGTATGCAATGTTGTAATTGCTCTTGATGAAGTGTCCATTGCCAGTGCATATCACAACCTTTTTATTGCTGTCTGTATAGATGGATGCTACTAGGTTTTGTAATTGTGATGCACTGATCATTTAAAGTCAACATGTGTAAAATTTTTGTTTTTTCCAGGCACAGATATTTCAGTGGGTGAGGAGGTTGCGATAAAGTTGGAATGTGTGAAGACCAAACACCCCCAACTCCACATTGAGAGCAAGATCTACAAGATGATGCAAGGAGGAGGTGACGTATCTGCTCACATGCTGAAATCCTCATTCTCAGCCAGTTTGCTTAGTTTCCATTTAGACACCATTTTCTCTGTGTCTCTCTCTCTCTGTACATGAGATTTATTTACTAGTCTTGTTGTAAATAGTGGGTGTCTCAGCAGCTGACATTGAAAGATTTCCATGGATCCTTTTACTCCCAGTTGTACTGTTATCTTTAAATGAACTGTGTGGAAATTGTTGCCCAATTTCTATGTAATCCAGAATTAATTTTATAAATGAATATTAATTAATTTGAACCTTGAAATCATAATATAATATAGGATATGATGGAATGGAATGGTGGCTGCAGTGTTCTTGCCCCCTGCGACCCTGAGTAGATGGAGCAGGAAATAGTGAATTAAGATTTAGTGGAGACTGCAAATTTGCTGTTTCTGAAGTTAAAACCCACACACACCATCTACGACTTGTGTTCATACCATCATAATTCGATTTACTCCCATGTTTTTGCAGTGGGCATTCCAACAATAAAGTGGTGTGGAGCAGAAGGTGATTACAATGTGATGGTGATGGAGCTGCTGGGGCCCAGCCTGGAGGATCTCTTTAACTTTTGCTCCCGCAAGTTCAGCCTCAAGACAGTCCTGCTGCTTGCTGATCAGATGGTAAGACTGCCTTCTCACATCACACACTCTTTCCTTTCTGACCACTGCATGCACAGATCCCATATCCTACTTTCAAATGGTGTCACACTTTCTACCACTAATTGAGAGCAGGTAAAAATGAGAGTAGAATAGAGCTTCTGTGTTTATGGATATGGAGATTCTTTTGATATCATTTTCTTATATCATTTTTGTAAAGTTTGGTTGTTGTGCCATTTTTAATTTTAAGATAGACCACTAGATATCAGTCAGAGGAGATTGAAGCCTTTTCTGTTATTGAGATTGCCCATGGGAAGTGATAGACTACATTTCAGGCAGATGTGTTGATAAAAGTTCTGAGAGATAAACGTTATTTTTCTTTATGCCTCTGCACCAGCCACAGCTGTGGCCAGAGGCATGGTGTTTTCAGGATGGCTGACAGTAGGTGCGTGCTTACCTAAGTCCATCCCATTCTCCGGAACACCTTGATAGAATTTTCTTCAAATTTGGTGCTTATATCCACTTGAACTCAAGGATGAACTGACTGTGTATAGAATCCACACTTTAGAATTTGTTATGTCTGTGTTGCATCCACACAAATACATCCATATTTGTAACATTGTCTACTGTCATGGCTACAACTTTGTGTTTTGTCAAAAGCTTTATTGGCCAGTAAACATGCATACATACAAGGAAAATGACGTTTTGTTTCGTTTAATAAACTTACACACCACTGGTCTTGCTCAAATTGAGATTGATGATTGTTACTGCACCATGTGATGAAGCTCTCTATCAGTTCTCTGTACTCTTCTATAGAAATGTAAAGTAAACACAGAATATTTCACATTATAAATGATTCACTGGACTCATGCATGTCAATGAAGTGATAACTTCCATTTAGCCAAAAATACACTTAAAACCTTTTTATTAAGTTCCTTCAAAGTCTTCACTACATATATTATGAGTCTGGACAGACATGGATGTAAACTACAGCCTGAGAGGTTGTGAGTTGGTAATTCTAGTTCTTTGGTGTTCTCTAAATATATAAACCTTGAACCTGGTGCTTATGAAAACAAAAGAATTGAAACATTGTTTATCATTCTGAATTCAAGCATGAAGGAAATAAACGACTTGATAGAAAATCTGAGAAAATTGACGAGAGTTCAGCAATATTCAATATGGGAATGCCGTCTTAGCTGAATGGTTACAGCACATGCTGCATGGTTGAAACTAATTCTGGCAGGCATTCTTGCATATCATACCCTTCTCTTGCCCTGTTTCCTGTCTACCTCTTCAACTTTCACCAATGGGTTAAAAAAAATTCATTAGCAATAATAGTAGTTTGCTCTGATTAATGTCACAGCCATCAAGTTTAATCGTAAACACTAGTGAACACTAATCGACCCTTGTACTCTCCCAAAATGTAACTTGACTGTGGTGTATGGAATGAGCTATCAGACAGTGGTGAGTGCATGGTTGGCATTTGGCAAATGCTCTCATATTACCATTGTGTAGTGACCTAATTTGTTTGTTGTTATTTTGTTCTTTCCTTCAGATCAGTCGCATTGAATACATTCACTCCAAGAACTTCATCCACAGAGATGTGAAGCCTGATAACTTCCTGATGGGACTGGGCAAAAAGGGCAACCTGGTCTACATCATTGACTTTGGCCTGGCTAAAAAATATCGCGATGCTCGTACACACCAGCACATCCCCTACCGCGAGAACAAGAACCTGACTGGCACTGCACGCTATGCCTCGATCAACACACATCTAGGGATTGGTAAAACAAAAAAAGCACCATCTAAGCCTGCATGACATGAACTCATTAATGCATGACTGCAGTAATTGTTGTTATGTTTCTGAATGCATAAATTACCCATGTCTTCATCATTGTCTTTGTCTGTTGTCTCCCTCTACAGAGCAGTCGAGACGCGACGACCTGGAGTCCTTGGGCTACGTTCTAATGTATTTTAATCTGGGCTCGCTGCCTTGGCAAGGCCTCAAGGCTGCTACCAAGAGGCAGAAGTATGAAAGGATCAGTGAAAAGAAAATGTCCACCCCCATTGAGGTGCTTTGCAAGGGATACCCATGTAAGTCTCAGTGTTTCCTTTAGGCTTTCCATCTTTAAAATTATCCTAAAATGATTTCATATTCTGTAATTACCAGTATTAAGAGCACATAGTAACTCCCAGTGCCTGAGAAATGTTTTCTTCCTCTTTGTCACAGCTGAGTTTGCAACCTACCTCAATTTTTGTCGCTCCCTGCGCTTTGATGACAAGCCGGACTACTCATACCTACGCCAGCTCTTCAGGAACCTGTTCCACAGACAGGGCTTCTCTTATGACTATGTGTTTGACTGGAACATGCTCAAGTTTGTGAGTACTCATATTGTCTGAACTGTACTGAACTGGGATTGAATCCTCAGCTCTGTAGCTGGTGTTTGTAGTACCTGCATTGACTCATGCCAAGGTAATTGTGTTGATGGCTTGGCATAGTACTTAAGTTTAGCGAAAGAAAAAAGTGAAAATTTGAGACAGAAATTATTTTGTATTTAATAGTTTTTATGTTGTATTGATATCATATTTATTTAAAGCATGGGAGATGGACTGCTGAGTCCCTTCCACATCATTATGCAATGATTTTTGTGTCAGACAGATAAAAAAATAATAATAATACTAGGGATAGGGGATAGGTAGGGACTTCATCTAAGGCATCAGTCTTGATGACTCCTCCTTCTGCTGATCCTATGACTTCCTGTGATGCCACCAGAAGGTACCAGTTTTTACCAGTTTTGTTTTTGTTGTACACAGGGAGCCAACCGTGCAGCAGAGGAAGCAGAGAGAGAGCGCCGGGACAGAGAGGACAGGCTGAGGCACGGCAGGAACCCAGGGGCCAGAGGAATACCTGCCGCATCAGGACGACCACGAGGAACCCAGGATGGAGCACCGCCCACCCCACTAACACCCACCTCACACACAGGTCAGTTCACTACAGCCTGCCTAAGCCTATCTGGGGTGTAGTGCTGTTAATGTGGATTGACTGTGATACAAATACTATTAAACTGATTTTAGGATTTCAAGGCTGTCTTCAGTCAGATTCTGGGGCACTCTTGCATGGACTGTTCTTTTGAGGACTATCCACATATTTTTGATGATGTCTAGGTCGAGGGACACTGAGGGCCATGGCAAAATCTTCAGCTTGTGCCTCTTGAGGTAGTCCCCTTGGCATTTTGAGGATCGTTATCCTGTTTGTCGAAGCCATCCCTTTCCCATATTCAACTTTTTTACAGAGTGTGTACTTTTAATTGTTTAGGTGTTTGCTTCCAGAATGTGCTGGTATTAATTGAATCAATTTTTCCTTGTACCGGTGAAATGTTCCCTGCGCCGCTTAACAGTTGGAGATGTCTTCTTTTTAAGAAAATAATAATAATGAATATAAAATAAAAATAAAATAATAAATAATAGACTAATCGTGCTTATATTATAATGATAATAATGTTGCATCTTATTTTGATAAACATGAATGCCTTTTGAAGATCATTTCATCTTCTACCCAGTTAGCTGTTCACAAAAACAAGAGTTTTCACCAGGACTGCCCAAGATACTTTGCATGCCTCTGGTATTTAGCATTTTCGTAGTATTAATGCAGCTTTGCTTATTTTAGTTTCTTGCGAGGAAAATAATCCAAATTTGGATATGGGAAAAATGTCAGGACCCACCCAAACAAAAACTTGCAAACAGTGGCCAGGCCTATTTGTGTGTAATTTGATCCAAATCGGGATTCATAGTCATACTGATGATGATATTCTTTCCATCAAAAGTAGGTGATGCTGATGATCTTCTTTGTGTTTAATCTCTGATCTCCAGCAAACACTTCCCCTCGACAAGTGTCTGGTATGGAGCGTGAACGAAAGGTCAGCATGCGACTACACCGCGGCGCTCCTGTCAACGTATCATCCTCAGATCTAACAGGGCGACAGGACACCTCTCGCATGTCCACCTCACAGGTACAAGACACCCCTGAGACACATGCTCTCTCCTTATAGTGTCTCCTAACTCCTAGCATATGCAGAAAGAAGAAACTCTGTACTTACCATAGGTGATTCTTCCTCACCCCAGGCTAGTCTTGAAGTTGGAGCTCTCCTGTTAATCCACAGGAGAAAGCTGTGCTCTGAGCTTTATGGCAAGGCCACCCTAAGTGGGGCTCCCAGGCCAAAGCTGGCCTGCCATAAGTTTTGATTTGGCCCACCAGATGTTTCTACTGAAAAAATTTAATTAATAACAAATATAATTTATATAATATTGAATTACTGTTCATGCTGGATTTTATTTTTTGCAGTGTAAAAATGCTCTTTAAAGTATTTTGGATCACTAATTTCATTAATTTGATATTTTTCATCATCTGAGCATGGTGGGTGAAACTTGCCGTAGGAAATCACTCAGTGAAGGGAACTAAGAATGTTAGTACCATTTTGCATCTTAACAATACAGTACAATATGTGTTTGCTTTTGGCCTGTGGCCCAGTTTCAGTTTTAGCCCAAAGGCAAAAGTTTGTGCACCTTAGCTCTATAGTAACCAGTAGCAGGTAGAATTACATTTTAAAGTTCATTAGACTTTGTCTTCATAAAAGTTTTGGTCATGGAGTTTTTGTCTGCATAATTTTACAAAAGGCCAATGTATAGAGCTTAACACAGGACTTAACACATGATTCAGAGCTGCAGAGCAAAGTCTTGAAACTCGTCTGACAGCACACCAGCCTCATGTTTCTTGTTAAAGAAACTATTCTGCTATTCAGCCAGTTTTCTCCGGTTTTGTGGTTGGTGCAGGATGTGCATTCTGACTGGGTTCTGACATATTGGGCCTTCTCTCTCCCTTCCCCCAACCTCAGAATAGCATTCCCTACGAGCATCACGCCAAGTAGACGCTCGCCACGTCCTTGTGTGACGGCGGCAACACTGGGTGAGTCCCATCCCTAAAACACCAGGGATGCATGGTCAAAACTCCAGTTCTACACTGGACTGCCTTAGCGTCGTGTGTTCAGTCCTGGTTCCAGCGTGTTTCTCTTCCACATCTAGCATCTTTCATTTTATCTGCGATACGTTTTCCAAAAGACAAAGGACACAAGGAGAAAACATTTGGTGGACTGAGATTATAGCAGTGCATTGTGGAATCAGGGGTGAACACACAGCTGATGCTCAGTCATTTGTCAGTGGCCAACAGCCAATTATTGATGTCATATTACACACTACCATCACCGCTATTAGGTAGTACAGCTACCTGGCTGTTGATGACATCATAGCTGCATTGGGCCAGCCTAAGTCTCATTGAACAGTCAGATACTGATTTTCTGAGTAAGAGGGTGCAGTCCTCTGAGAACTGGAGTGAATAATGCATCATAGTGCATCAGAGCCTAAGAATATAACTCCCTCATTGCCTACTCAGGTTGATGTAATGTCCCTTTAATCAGCTCTGTGCCTGTGGCTTGTTGCTTGCACTGTTGGATTGATGCCTGAGGCCACATCAATCAGATGGCAGGCCTGCAGCCATAGCATCCAAAGCACTATACCTACCTACACCCACCCTCCAGGCTTGTTTGGTGCAGTCTAGTGTGATTTCACCTCCAGATTTCTGCCTCACTGGTTTTTCACAATAAACACTTGCATGATATGACACTACTTGTTTGCAAGGCAGCTTTCAGCTTTTTTCTGGCTGTACCTGAAAGCATGTTATCAGCTGTTCAGAAAGTACTGTTTTGAGGAGAAAAAGCAGGTCTAAAATCAGTCAGTCAGTCTATGATACTAGTCTTTTTAGTAAAAAGTGCATGTACTGTAGCTTTGTTGTACAAATAAAACAATGGCAATAAACCTCAATGATTAGGACAGCTCATAATAAAGGCCCCACCTACCACAGGAACATAGCAACCCCTAACTTTGTGTCACAGGTTCTGCTTTAGACGCTTGTTCTGCTTTTGTCTGTGTCAACTGTAGATTGTTTGCACAGTGTTGGGAGTGTTAGGGAGTATAATAAACACTGAATTACATTTCCCAGTAACTTTTAGGTACATGGGTGTTTTCAAAATGATGAAATACTTCACATAATGAACTATGTATGTTGTTAATACCCGGTTATGAGACCAAATGTATGTGTATTTTCTATTTCTATATATTGTTTAAAAAAAAAAAAAAAAAAAAAAAGCTTCTTTACTTCCCTGTCCTGTTTCAAGAGCGACTCAAACATCAAAAGTATGAGAGAGAGAGGGAGAGAAGCTGGTGCCTCACCTTTTAGACCTGGGACTTGTACTTTGTCCTGGGGTTGCCTTTTTCAATGACACACATCTGGAACTTTGTTGTTTGTAAAAGACTGTGGAAAACGAGGCAGAATGGACCGAGACCTTACCGGATCTTACAGGTTCAAGATTGAAGAAGCTCCAGGTTACAAGTTGCTATGATTCTGCAGTGGAAAAGAGATAATATTAGCTTCAGCTCTTCACCTGTTACACAGAATGAGCACTCTGGATTTGTAACTAACTAACTTGATTTCTTCTATCATAGTCACTCTGTAAAGGGATCTCATCACATCCAGTAATGAATTGGATGAACCAACATAGTGACCAATAATTCTTCCTGCGACATGTCCAGATTGTTTTGAGATGGAGAAAAAAAGAAATGCAAGTTGTAGTTCTATGACGCTACACAATTAAAAAAAAAAATATTGTGCAGGGGACAAGTTGAGGAGTCTTTACATCCTGATACTTTTGTTATTGCTATCCAGCTTGCCAACAATGTCAACAGGCTGTTGCTGGGCTTGGTTTTGTCTTTTAATATCCATTGTGTGCTATCCATATTAACGTAAATATATGTGATTGACTTTATCAAAAGCCGTTGTGCATCTGCCAGTCTGAAATAATGTAGTCTGTAGAAGCCTCTAAGATGATGTGGTGAGTCGTCGTCCTTGCTGTGCTGCGGTATGGACAGTTATCCCATCACTGGCTGTTGGCTAACTCACCACATCATGTATATCATGTGCCTGCAGCGGCTTCACAGCTCTGCCACTAATTATTACACTCCTTCACCATGACCCACTTTTGTAGTTTTATATATTTTTGCAAAAATTCTGCCTGATAATGTAAGCCTTCTGAGAGCTTGTTCCCTTCATCACAATAGTATTAAAGCATGTTCTCCATGATTTTTTTGGAATTTATCCCCTTCACTGTCTAATTAGAATGTCAGTCCAAAGAAGCTGAAAAATATTATCCATAGCCAGAAAATACTGGAAGATTATTAGCACCAATCAGTCGTTCCTCGTTACAATCCTGCAGCCAGTTCATAGTGTGCAGTGTTTTTGATTATGTGGCTCATGGGTTTCAGGTGACTCTGTGGCTTAGGCTGAAGTTGAATTTAAAGTTTAACAATTCATGTTTGTCAAGAAACAGTGACCATACAGAGAAGCATGTATTGAGTCCAGTGATATAGAACAGATGTAGAGTTGCTTGTTTTGACCCTCCTGCTTCCTGTCCGTGTTTCCTCTAGATGGTGTCCGGTGTACCGCCTGCTGGTCTCCATCTTCTAGCTCCTCGATGAGCCCCCACAGTGCAACCTGGCGGACCAAGCCCTGAAGCAATCTGACATACTAATACTACCACCACCACCACTATTAATTACTATTACTACTACAGCTACCATTGGAAGCCAGCTTCTGACTGAGCACGAACTGCTTTCCGATTGACTGCTTTACTGCACTGTTGCCTCCTTCAGAATCTTTCACAATCTGTCTCCCTTTGTCCCCCCCCCGCCCGACACAGATACACACACACACACACACACACACTTTTCCCATTTCTTTGTGTTTGTGTGACCTCCCAAAAACATTAAAAGTTGTCGGACCTCAGGACTGTTCCACTTTTTCAGGAGACATTTGCACAATGCCCCCACCTCCAACTGCCACCACCCCCACCACCACCAGATTCTGAACGGGCAGTGTTTTGTCCAGAGCCAGTCTTTTCTAGGACACTGAGTGATTGACTGGAACAACAGTTAACGCCACTGGCTCGTCCTTCCTCTGTGGAAGCTCATCATTGATCACCCTGTATTTCTACTGTCACTGTCTGCTAGTTCACACCTGATCAATACAACAGCTTTTCTCTCTTCTCGCCAGTCAGGTGTATCAAGCTGAACCAGCATCTCTTCATTGAATAAATATGTAATGGGTAGTTTTTGGGTTGTGATACTTCTCCTTGGTATTTGCAGTTTGCATTCCCTCCTCCCACCAGCCGCTTTTCCTCTTTTTAATAATCACCACCACTCAGCTCTCTTCAGTAACTCTATACCCATTTGTATTAAATAAAAAGAAAGTACTTCTTTGCATGTTTTAGAGGTGAGCCTTCAGAGTCGCGTCGAGGCTCGAGTGCTTTAGTCGAACCCATGAATGTACCAAAAATATGCTTTGGTATGTTGGGTGCAGGAGGTTGTGTATCCCCCCCCCCCCATCAGTTATTATGTCTGTTCTCCTCCGGGCTCTGGCATACTGTCCAATGAACCTTGTTCTCTTTCAAGTGTTCTGTACAAAAAAAAAGTGCACTTCACGAGGGGGCAATAACATCATGACATATGTTCATTCACTGTGTACAGATACAATTCTCATTTTTCTTATTTGTATTATTTTGAAGCTGTGAATTACTTGTAATATTGATGTGTAAATGTGTCGTCATATTTTGTTTCGCTGACCTGTAGGGATGGGTCTGAACATGACTTTGAAGCTTGGTCTGGGAACCTAGCTGCCGTTAGCGTAGTAGTGTCCATCAGTGTGCCCCTCCACAGCTGCTGCAGAAAGCAGTGATGTGGGCACGCTGAATGTGAAAGACATTCTGTCCGTTTTCCTGTCTCAGCTCCTGCTCTCACCATGAGACGTTCAGCGATCCGGCACCGATGTTGCAAACAAACCGTGACATTCTCATGGGCATGGAAAAAGCATTCTTTACGACTTAGAAACATCACTGCTGACTTGATTGAACTGGTTTGAGAGGAATGCTAACCATGTTTCCACAGGCTTCTCTGGCAGCAGTGTTATGGGTTTTGTTTTTCTATCAGTTTGTCTGGCTCTTCTGGCTGTGATGAATAACTCTCTGCCATGCCTGTTGTAACTCATTCTTGCTGTTGCTCATTCTTGAACTAGTTTTTGAATTTGACCCTTGACCTCTTTGGTCAGCCGCTCTACACCTATTGAACTGTAAGCAAAACTGATCAGCAAGATTTACTTTTCACATTTATATTTGCCACTGTATTTGTGTACTTAAACTGTAAATAAATGAACTACTTGTAGCTTTTTGTGTCATTGCTTTGAATGAATGAAGCAGTTGATTTTAGTGACCAGGAGGGGGTGCTAAGGGGAAGATTTTAAGGGTGCAGAAAAAGTATAAGACCTTTATTTGCACATGCAGTGGGGTGTCTCATTTTCACATAATCCTTGAAATAATCAGTTTGAGGATTTAGAAATTGTGTGTGTGTGTGTATTAAATGACATATTTAAGATTCTGCACTATGGATAGAATATAGGCAGAAAAATAACTAGAGGTGAGCGGGAGTGATACTGTAGTGTATGAGACCCACAGTGAAACACAGCCTACTCTGGAGTACTCTGCCAAGGGACTCCCATGATGCACTGAGGTCCACCCTCCTTCTCTCTCTCCTCCACCTGTTTCCATTCATAACCCATCAATGCATCGTACTAATGCAACTTCTTCCCTCTCTCCTAGTTTTGTGTCTTCTCTCCTGTCGCTTTCTGCAGGCTCTCTCTCTCTGTCTCCGTCTCAGCTCAACCAGTGGCGACAGATGGCTGCCCATCACTGAGCCTGGTTCTGTCTCAGGTTTCTGTCTGTTAAAAGGAAGTTTTTCCTCGCCACTGTCGCATCATATGCTGCTCATGATGGGAACTGTTGGGTCTATATATGTTGTCTGGTCTCTCGACCTGCTCTGTATGTAAAGTGCCTTGAGATAACTGTTGTTGTGATTTGTCGCTACACAAATAAAATTGAATTGAAAATTGAATTGAATTGGAGTTGGAGGCCTGCACCAAATGGACCACACCCTGACTAAGGACAAGCACCTCTTCATCCTTCAGACACAAGCTAAACCCTCTGGTTTCACTGTGGGAGAGGATTCATCCTGCAGCAGGACAACGAGCTCAAAGCAGTGCAAGAACTAGGTGAAGACCAGAGATCTCAAACATTTACCTGAGAATATTAGAGATTTTCAGTGTGGTCTCAAGTTTGGATCACACTCTGTGTGGTTTTGCCCATTTATACAACAGTTGAAAAATATGATCCCATGTCTCCAAATAAAAAGATGAATTCCCTGAGGGGGCCAGCTGGCAGTGCATCACAAGTGGTCACTGCCATATTTCATGTGAATGTAAGTATGTTGGTAAATAGTACAAAGATGTCATGTCGACATATTTCTCAACAGAAAATATATTTATTTTGGAAAAACAGGCATCACATGCCTCTGATGTGTCACTCAGAAAAACAGCAGTGTAAAGTACAGTTGGTGTGTGCTACATTTCTTCAGCCAAGCAAGATGTGTTTTCTCCCTTGTGTTTGTTTGTTGACTGTTCATTTGAACAAAGTACACAGACAAATAACACAGACACACACATCCCAGTGTTGCAGCATTGAGCCAAACTTTACAGAGTAGTAAAGACAATATAGCACATACAGTACATGAATGAGCTGAGTGTAGAGCAGCAGCCACTGGGCACACAGCAACCATGGAACAAACCAGACAACAGAGAGACGGATTTTCAATTGAAACAATGAGTGAACAGCTCGAGTGTAATTCAGCTGCCAGGGTGCATATGAGCCCCCCCCAATATGAACTCCTTTATTTTTAATACCAGTTTTTGTGTGTGAGTTATTGTCCTACTGTGACACACAATGTCAATAAATACTTGCAATAAATAAGCAAAAGAGTGCAACAAAAAACAAATATGAAATTTGAGTCTGCATTCTTGAAGTTGGGAGCAACAGTCTGACAATATATTATTAACACAAGGTTCACTTACTAGCTATTCCCCAAGCATTCAACAACACTGACACCAGTGGTTTTGAGAACATAGCTTTTTGCTTTTTGTAGCGGGGAACTCTGTGATGTGTGCTCCTGCCTCCATTCCTCAACATCGTGGAAGAGCAACTGTACACTTATGTGTAAAAATATGAAACAATGTCCTGTTAGTAAAGTTCGAGGCAGCACTACTTTGGCCACGAACACTCTGACATCACAAGCCAAAAACTCTCTTCTGTTTCTGAGCATCTTCATCCTGGAGTGGGTTTTCCAAAAGGTGAGGTGAGGACTAGGTCACATGACCTGAGCGTGGAGCATCTCACTCCCTTCGCAGCTGATTATCAGGCAGTGATGAAACAGTGACACAGGAGAAAAGGCGAGTTACTGAGTGAGAGAGGTTGAATTTCTATTTAGTGCATGAAAGAGACTGAGTCACTGCGCAGACAGGTTGAATGAACATTTAGTGCCCTCAGTGTCTCAGCTGGTACCTCGTTCTCTCGCCCACACCCTCGACCTCTCTCTCACTCCTCTCACAATGACTGCCCAGTGTTTGGAGCTCATAGTTTATGACTTGATGATTGAGCATCTAGTCACTGTGAGATGTTGTTGAAAGCTCCAGAAAAAGCCAGTATGTGAACCTTGTGAGAAACTTTTTGTCAACGTATTTAAAATCATTAGAGAAATGGAAACTAGAAGAGCTTGGAGAAAACAAGATCTGTCTGAGAATAAACTGTGCTGAGAAATGGACAAAACATGTCTTTGTTCTGAACTGTCATTTGTGTCTGAGGAGATAGTGCAGAGGCATTATCTTACATACATCTTTATTGTAACTCTGCATTTAACTCCAGGATCAAAGTAATATCCAGATCACATTCAGTGTATTACTGCTTACATGTTGCATTTGAACCAATTCATGGAGAAGCAGCTCTAAATATTGAACCCTCTCTGCTTCCTGTCGATTCTATCAAACTTAGTTCTAATCACTGGTCCTGTTCTTCATAACGCTGTGTCTCCGTCTTTACCCTCCTCTCCCATCTCCTTCACCATCATCACCTCCTCCCCTGTCACAGCTCCAGCATTTCCGTTCTCTTTCCCCTTCGTCTCCTCCTCGCCCTCCTCCTCCCCCCCCTCCAGCCCGTGTCTCAGCGCCTCCTTCTCTGCAGCAGTCACCTTCATCTCCAGCTCAGCCTCGGTGTCTGCTTGTTTCCGTTTTCTGATGCAAAAGAAGTTACCCAGGGTGATGACGAAGGCTGAGAGCGTGACCTCACAGCCCGCCAACAGGAAGACGTACATGTACTGATGGGTGGCATCCAACAGGCGACCTGGTGGACAGTGAAAAGATGTTGGATTGTTAGTGTCTCAGGCAGTGAAACACCTTCACTGAAACACAAGGAGACCACTGAACAGACTGAGACACACCAGCAGCTACAAAATGACAACAGTGAGTGAATCTGTCATTAGTAAACACTGTGTCAATACTTATGGTTGAAAACTACTGTAAGCTTCAGTTAATGGCTCTTCTGTGTTTCTTTCATTGCCGTTGTCATTGACTACAGTTTAAATGTTGTTTAAATAGCTATATATTGATAAAGGATGGATGCTGATTCATGCTGGCAGACGCCTCGTCATGACAACAAGACATGTCGGTCATTCTGGGAAAATGTTCTATTTCCTCTTTACAGAGAATGTCATCATGAAGTCACAGAACAGTATGCACTTTAATTTGGTTCGATGGTGTTAACTGGTTGCTTCATGAGCCACCTTCTATCATCCAGACTACATGAAACTGTCAGTGGACGTGTTCTCGACTAAAAGCCTTTGAGATCTGAGAAGGTTTTGTAAAGCCAGTTAAAGCTCCCAGCACACACAGCTGTGTGGCTGGAGAGAATATCAATGGAAAATCAGTCATCAGCATTCCAGATATAGGCTGCTCCCTATGGGATATTAGCTCAATTCTAACACATGAGACGTTCCTCTTTATGATCTTTTTTTGTAGGCAAAAAGTGGGTCGCTTAATTTTTAGTTTTTATTTGGAAAAAATCAGGTGACACTATTTGCTATCTCTTTACTGTTTCCTGCTGTCTCTCCACTATCACTATATAGTCATTAAGTTACATTAAAAATGTCATTAACATTAAGTCCATTAAGTCCTGGTGAGAATGAGTTTAAAGGTCCTTTTAAAACATCTGCGTATTTTTGTTCAAAAGAAGAAGAAAGTGAGAGTTGTGAGTATCACACAGTCTCAGTTGAACAAATGTGTCAGAGCACTGATGTCAGACAGACACATGCTCACTCGTCCCTCCCCTGCTCTGACCTGCTCCGGGGGGTCCCACCAGCACAGCGATGGCCTCCATCACCAGCACCAGGCCGATGGCGCTGGAGAACTTCTCCGTCCCTACGATAGCCATGAGGACTTCGAACTGGAGCGCCCCCACCATCCCATAAGACATTCCGAAGAAGATACAGAAGACCACCAAGCCGGCATAGTCATTGGCCTGCAAGAAGAGAAACAGGACACTTCTGAAGATGCCAACAGGATTACAGAGGAATTAGAGGCCTTGTTGATGAGGACAGACTAAAGACTATATCAGTCCATTTTCACTGACAGTATTCACTTTTAACCCACTGAAAGTATCATATATGATCCATGAGCTTTGGAGGTTCCTCCATCATCAGTGTGCAAAATAAAAAGGTAGTGAACCACAAAATGAGCCAAACTAAACAAAGTGTTCCTCTTCCACCTGCCAGCTCTGTTGGTGCATGATAGCAGATAGGAGCTTACACAGAGGAATAACAATAATAAATAGTGGAAGAAAATTACAAATATCCTCTTGTTTTGAACTAGAATGATCAGTTTGTTACATATTTTTGTTTTAATATGTTTTTGTTGAATGAAATTAAATGAAACTTTGAGTCTCAAATGTGATAAAAATTTAAACTCATATATGTAAATTAATATTTGAACATTTTTTTCGTTTGTTTGTTCAGAAGGACCATTAAAGGTTTCAGATTCAAAGAATTTGACTTTTCTGTCAATTATCTCCTGGTTCAGGCTTTACAGGGTTAACAGTAATGAGATGAGCTCCATCTCCATCATTTACTTTTTACCAGCCTGACTGTTTTAGACACTAGATGGCAGAGTTGCTGAGGTGACTTTTTTGCCTCCCAGTTGGAGCTACACAGATTTACTTCTTGGACCTGTGTGAGCTCAGCAGACATGTTTCTAGCATGTTTGTGAAGTAACTATGAATCCTGGTTGATGTTGGAGGGATGCAGGCACGCTCCTCTCCTGTTTCCTTGTAATATAAAATCCATTTCTGCAATGTTACCTGTGATCCTATGATGTCAGTGCACCCATTGAAAATGATGGCGAAGCTGAACAGGTAGACAGTCCTGGGCCGCACGCGCTTCATGCCTGCTATGAGTCCTGTCGCGGGCCGAGCAAACATATCAACAAATCCCAAGATGGTGAGCAGCAGAGCCGACTTGGTGTCCTCATAGCCGAGGCCTTTAGCGTAGTTGACCACAAACACAGGCGGCACAAACAAGCCCAGCACCATAATAGATGCTGAGACAGTATAGATGACGAACCCTCTGTCCCTGAACACGCTGAAATCCAACAGCTTCCTCTTCGGTTTGGCTTCTTCCTGTGCAGCGGTGGGGGCGCTCTCACCCAGATCCTGGGGCTGCTTCGGGGGCAACAGGGGCCTCATGAGGGCACCACAGGCACAGCAGTTGAGCAGTATCCCTCCCAGTATGAGGAACCCCCCCCTCCAGCCGTACTGATGCTGGAGGATCTGTCCCAGTGGGGAGAGGCAGCACAGGGCCACAGGGCTGCCTGCCGCCGCCAGGCCGTTGGCCAGAGGACGTTTCTCACTGAAGTAGCGGTTCAGCATGATGAGAGACGGCTGGAAGTTCAACGCCAGGCCCAGACCTGTGGAAGGACGGGCAATGAGGAAATGTTACAGAAATTATTTGCAAGGCAATGTGGAAATTTCAAATACACACACACACACACACACACACACACACACACACACACACACACACACATTCATTATTGGTGCCAATACTTTCACCTCTGTTGTTAACTTTACTGTGATGAGTGAAATAATATCTGAATAATATCTGTATTATCTGTATGTTCTGATGCTGGTTAATACTAAATATAGTTTTAATAGTTAGCAAGAATGTATTGAGATTCAGTACCTGGCCCTAGAAAAAGTCTACAGTTCGTCATGGAAAACTAGAATGTGATTAATTATGTGCCCAAAAAGTACAATTTCACTCAATGGAGGCAAAAGTGACGACTTTCAAATCAGTCACTCACAAAAACACATCTGTCTTCTCTATCCTTTCAGTGCAACTCTGCATCAAGACTTAGGGAATTGCTACTTTAATAGGGGCAGTGGGGGTGGGGGTCAGTACAGATCTCAGATCAACTGCACTCCATTAAACCATTACTGAAAAGGGCTACATGGAGAAAGAGGATTTCTGGTCTCATCAGTTGTGGCGTTAGGAATGCTCTTCATCCTCAGACCATCACATGGTCACTGAAATCCAACCTTTATCCACCTGCCAGCATGAACATGCTTAGAAAAGTCCACGGCAGTCTGCAGATTCAGCCACTGTGTATTTTGACCTGCAGGTGGCACTAGAGCTCGGGTTCCTCCCCTGAGGAGCATGAATGTGAATTCACGCAGCAATCTGTGCATCCACTTCAATATTCCTGTTTACTAGAGGTGATCACCAAATCGGATCACCGGATCACAGGATTCACACGTCAGATCCTATCATGATTTTCAGTTATGGCTCAGACCATTTTATTTTTGGATCATCAAGGAAAATCTGTTTTGGCTTTATTGGAGTGGAAAAATGACAAGCATGGCCAACTGCCAAGTGACAATGTCTGATGTCATGCACAGGATTTCACTGAATGGAGGAACAGGGAATTCTTACCTATGAAGTAACAGTGGCAGTAGAACTATATCTCACACTATGATGGCTGAGTTTTCCATACAGATGTTGGATCAGTTACATTTCATTACACCACTATAGTTCAAGGAGCGACCACAACATCCATCTTCATCAGCCCCTTTAGGGAGCAAGAATATTCATGGCAAATCTAATGGCAGCTTTGGATAGAAGTACAGATATGCTGCTGTGTATTCTACAGAAAATGAGCTAAAACAAACAGAAGAGCTTATCATCAGACTTCAGAGGACTGCAGGATATGGATGCACAGAAACTTCTCTGTGTCTTCTTACATGTTTGTGTGTGTCCTGTGTGTTTGATAACAGCTGCAATAAGACCATGTAATAACCTGTAATAACTCCAGTGCACAGGTAGATGTGTATGATGCTGGTGGAGAAGGAGGCCAGGATCATCCCCAGTGAGGCGAAGAGCCCCCCAACCATCATCACCGGTCGACAGCCGAACCTGTTCACCAGCACACTGCACAGAGGGCCTACGAAAACACACTCAGTTAGTAGGTACACACATATGTAGTATGGTATTTAACATTTTGGTTCACATAGTTAATTGCTATCAGACGTGTGTGTTCTCCTTTTCTACCTGTGCCATACAGCATAGCCAGCAGGATGGATGAGATCCAGGCCGTGTCACTGTAGCCAACGTCGAACTCTCGGATCAACTCTTTGAAGAACACACTGACGGCCTTGGGGAAGGCATAGGAGAAGCCAGTGACGACGAAGGAGCCGGCCAACACTGCCCAACCCCAACCACCGTCTGGTGCCTTCACCCCCGGAGGCCCGTCGTCCACCACTGCTCCTCCCATGATGCTCTCTGACTGCTGGCTTCAGGTCAGTGGCTAAAAAAGGTGGTAAAAAAAAAAAAAACACTTATCCTTCAGTCATATGGCAAAATGTTCATGTGGATTTTGTGAATTATTTTATACTAGTTGTCACCTCCTATAGCACTTCATGCTTACTATAGTTTAAAGAAGGTCAAATGATATGTTCATAATTATTGAAGTACAGGTCATATGTGTGTGTTGTTAATACCTTTATCAGTGCAAGACATAGATATGTTATGCACACCTATTCACACCAGTTCACTATTTATATATAGTTAAAAGTTAATCTTATATATATATATATATATATATACACACACACACACACACATATATATACATACATATATATATATATATTTCTCCCTTTGTTTCTTTGTTTTATCATCTAACAAACAGCTTCATACAATTCGATTTCAGAGAGCAAGCTTTGTTTGCCTTTAGCAATTTCTTTGACATTGCACAAATGTGTGACAATCTACCGACGACCGGACATTTCATAACGGTATTGACAAACTCAAGGAAGTCAATTCTTTGATACTGAGACCAGAGCTTGTTCTTACACATTCGCTTTCCTTAATGTCACTTCATTCAACTCTCTGTGATCTGTAACTCCCAGCTGATCTGATGTGGTGAATGTGACAGACTTTGGCACTGAGTGTGAGAGATGTCCTGCTGTGTGATACACCAGAGATTTATTTAACCCTAACTCTTACGTCAGACTTCAGATGAGATGTTATGAAGCCCATCCTACCTTCACATCTGTGACTGACCAGCATTAAGAGCTTCACACACGTTGTGAAAAGTCGAAGGAAAAGACCACCTCTTACTGTGGAAAAGCAGGTCAAATCTATTTATAACCAAGTCAAAATCTGTCACATTTGTCCCGTTGAAGCCTATCTGTTCTGCCATTCTCCTCTTCAGCATTAAACTTCAATCAGATCAGAACCTGGCAGAATGTGTCCTGTGGTGTGGCAAAAAGCAAGGGAGGACAGGAAACAGAAATTCCTTGTAAACCGCAGGAGCCAGAATGACAAACAGGCAAATAAGAGCAGTCCATAAAGCTGTTAATTCTACAGCATTTTGACAAACATTTACCACCATTCATCATCTATCTCTGTGGCAGTTAACATCAGCTGGCCTCCTCCTCTGCTGCACATCTGGCCCAGTGCAATTTTATACATCAGAATGTAAACAAGGTCAATCACACCTCTGATGAATGATCTGCTGCTCCCCTGTGCTTTACGGAGCTGTACAGAGGGGTTGTTTCAGTGTTTATCTGTCCAATCGATGAGTCCACTGTCACTCTGTTTTCACATCATCTCAAACCCACTGTGTACGACCTACTCAGCACCAGACGGCAGACAGACAGTTAGAGACTGGCTGTTGAACTTAGTGGAGCATGTAGCAGCTAAAGAGACAGATATTCTCCAGCACTAAAAGAGAATGTGTTGAGCTTCGCCAGGTGAACACAAATGGCACTCTGAATTACAGATAATGTTATTCCGTGACTTCCACATGTGTGGTTTTTCGCATTGATCTTAGATTTTGGATGCAAGATAAAATTGAATTTAAAATGGTTTGAATTGTTAAATGAGATATGCTGAGTTTGAAAGTTATTAAATGACCCATGGCTGCTTCATTTCATGGGGGTCCCTGTGGAATCCTCTCAGGGGTGTTGATGTCCTCACACTGATTAGGATGCAGAATGCAATGATGATGTGTAGGCTTAGTATGGCGAATGCTACAAAACTGGGGTTGTCCACTGCTGAAATGTTGAGCTTGCCTGAGCAACTGGAAGACTTTGGTCAGTTTAGCCAGATAATATATTCTGATCTAAACAGTCATTTTCCATTATAATCTCTGTTAAAGCTCCACTAGGCAATTTCAGAGGCGTCATAGCATCGTAAACATTTGTATGATGTATGATCAGTAATCTCATCATCAATAATCATTGCTGAAAAGCTGGCCTACTTAAGGGGTGTCACATTGCACATTGCACTCACATGGGACGAGGGCAGCCTGAGGTGGTACACATGGTGCTTTATGTGGATTGACACTGTTGTTACACAGAGTGCTGCTAAATGCTGTGATGGAGTATTGGAAGCAGAAAAGCTTTTTTAATGATGAGCTATAGTTTAAAATTGAAGGGTTGGGTTACAACAGGTGTCAGAAATATCATATAAATTATTTGCCCATCTCAACTGAAATGAAGTTGATGAAGTAAAACATTAAATGTATTGTCTCTGTACTGTTTTCAATTTAGTATTTGTCAACAAGTATTAGCAAATTACTGCAATGTTTTACACAGCTTCCCAGCTTCTTCGGAATCCAGGTTGAAGTATCCCATTAAGATCTCTCCACGCTGCGAGCTATTCTAGTGGATGTCCGCTGTCTCGAGGTTTATTAAAACGGGGAAATGATGAGTGAGTTAAGAGTCATGACATCATCGGCTCGATGGATGCAGCCGCGCGCACGTAGGCAGCCCCGCTAACTTTGCGTCACATCCTCTGCAACAAGCGTCCAAACTTTGCCTGTTCGATGTATTACACACTGTTTAACGCTCTCTGTGTGAAATAACGTTCACTTCGCTGAGTATTGTTGTTTTGGTAGTTGGTTAGAATGATGACAAAATACTTTTACTTCTCTTCTAATCTTCTCTTCCTTTTCACTGCTCCGGTGTCATTTGTGATGTCAGCTGGTCCAGGAGTATTTAATAACAGGCTTTTATTGTCCGAGTCCTACCTGTACCTGAGTGACCAGTGGCTTATTTGACTCGGTCACTTTTCTGTCAAACTGCCTACTCTCACTCGCCGGGGTAGTTTCCTGCTCACTCCATGAAATAAATGTGATGAAGCCAGATGTGGATCATGACGCGTGCGGACAAACCCTGGTGGCCGACGTGAGGGCCGAGTCGTGGGTCTCAGCTTTCATAACATAACAGCTTATACCACACAATCTTAGGCATCGTTAATGCATTTCACTCATGAATATACTCATCTTTATTTATGTCATTTACTGTTACTCCACCTGACATTTAGCCTCTCTGCCTGTTGCTCTGGCGTTCAACAGGTTCTCGCATTACAGCGGAAATACATTCCAAGAGGACAATAACACACACACACAGACACACACACACGAACCATGAGTTTAAATGAAAAACAAAAATGACACAGTACCTGCTGAGATGCTGTCTCCCTCCCTCAGAGGCGCCTCCACGTTCACTGCGTGTGAGCGCTTCCTTTAACATACAGCGGTGCACAGACGGGCGGCGCGTCACACCCCCCACCCCCTCCTGTGGACATATAACATCTTTAATATGGCTACTCTGCCATTGTCTCGATTTATCAGCATTTTGCCATCTGCATCTAATATTGGCAACAAAACTATTTATAATTATAGGATGTAATTTTATGGAGAAAAACTATTACAAAATCAGACGGACAATTCAGTGGCTTTACTACTTAAAGGTAGTGATGGTCCTCGTGGGTGCAAATTTCTGCTTAACACACTCCACTATGATGATATAAGATCGACACCAGGATCTGTCGCTGCCCACCGGCCCAAGTAAGCTACTGTAAACTGCCCTGCTGCACTGGCTGACGGTCACACACATCTCGTCACTAGTGTTAGCTCATTTTAATTGTGATCTTGAACAGAAAAAATAGTAGTAATATAGAACTGAAGTGGACACTGTTGAATAAACAGTGCATAGGACCAGGAACCATTGTGTAGCACTGTGGCTGGGGAAGAGTTTGACTGACGTTCGGTTGTCATGGAGACCATTTGCCTCGAAGAGGAACCAGGCAAGTTTTAGTAAATGAATTTAGCTCGTGAAATGATATTATTACCCAGGCGTCAAATAGTTCTTTCTGTCGTCGCTACGTCTCGTGTTGCCGGTGAAGAGTGAAGGACGGAGGAGCCGTCGAGCTGTATCATGGTGAGCTAACTAAATGCTTGCTAATTCATTGTGTGTGTGTGTACTTGTTTTTATATCTGGGTGGCGATTAGGTTTACAGTTAGATTAAGTTCAGGGTTGGAGTAAGGGGCTAGGGAATGCATTATGTCAGTGGAGTGTCCCCATTAGGATGGTGAAACAAGTCTGTGTGTGTAGTTTACAAATTGAGACCAAGCGGCTACCCGCGGGGCGGAGACATGAAGCCAACGCGGAAGTGCCAAAAACTGCAGTTTAGATAACACAACGGTTTACATTATATTAGGGCTTAAAGTTAGGGTGTGGCCACTTTGAGTGACAGTAATTCGGGTCACTGAAATTGATCTCAGGTAATGTAGCTTGCTGTGAAGATAATTGTACTAACAGACTGTCCGAATGAATGAATAACATTTAAAGAACAATAAAAAAAAAAAACTCACTGAAAATAAGGCATTTAAAATGAAGAAAAGAAAAAGTTGTATTCCTGCTCCAGCACAACAGCATGGTTTACTGATGGGACGACTACACAGTTCTAGACCATACCATGTTAAACCACAATTCATTACATAACCTGGAAAGATGCATATATGGTGGCCCTGAAGTGCAAAACACATGAGCAAATTAGATAATATAGCAGCACCTCACAGCAACAAAGTAGAAAAGTCATTTCACAAAACAATTCTCTTGTCGAGCTTTTTCGACATTTTTCGTGCAACCAGAGGGGGAAGTGTACCGGAGTGTTGGTCTAACTGCAAAAGCAAGGATTCCCAATTAATACATCTGCCAATACTAAAATCTGCTTAGCCTGTGGTCATACCTGAGAGGGAACAAAGAGGAAAAGCTGGCTTACACACCTGCTGTGACTGCACTGATTGGAGCGCTTATGACTGTGCACCCACAGACCTCGGTGAACCCACTGACTCTGACATCATCAGCTTCTGTGAGGAATAGTGCTGACTGAAACTTTCCTCACATATAACTAAAGAAAACCCTGGTTTACAGCTACAGGAAATCATCTAACCAACACTGTGGAGAACTGTCAATTGGCTGACAGCCTGAATGTATTTTACTGCAGGTTTGATGAGCCAGCATTCATATGTTGATGTTGTGATGTTTGAGTGATGTCTGAGTTACAGCTGAGGGAGCTGTAACTCAGACATCACACAACTAACTGTACCCTCCAGCCCCCCCACTGACCCCCACCTGCACTAAGAACCTGTAAAGAGGATGTGTGTCAGGTCTTTCAGAGACAGTAGATCAGTACATCATGAGTCTGCACAGAGACAGAGGTTGAACAGCTGGTACGCCTACTAAATGAAATTCTAGAATTGTAGAATCAGCCTGCTCTCTGCACATCCATCACTGTCTGCTTTGAATCTACTACTAAACGAGGCAGAACAGACAACAACATCAGTCAGTCAGCAGTGCAGAATAAAATCATTCCATCCACTCAGGAGTTAGGAAATGAGCAGGAACATCACTGCAGACCTGTCACACACTGGACGCAACCTGTTCCAGTTTCTCCCCGCTGGTAGATGCTACAGAGCACTGTATGCCACATCAACCAAACACAAGAGCAGTTCCCTTCTATTGACCATCACTGTGATGAAGACCCGGGAGGAGTGCTCCTCCCTCAGGTGCTAGGCCTACAATCACTTCACATTAGTGACAGTCAATAACAGCTTTTGGCTGTAATGTAAAGCTTTTAGCGGAGTTCCACACTCCCATGGCAACGCTCCCATAAGAATTTAGGATTTGTCAATGGACTCCAGTCTCAAGATTGATGTCACCAAGAAGGAAATAGATGATTATTATTATAACATGATTATTTCCAACTATCATTTAATAATAATAATAATACTAATAATAATAATTTTATAAACCTTATTTGTAGCACCCTTCATACAGTAAAGTGCTTTACAACAGACTAATTACATGCAGTGCTTCACATTAAAAAAAGTAAAATACGATGAAGAATAAAACACATTTCACAATAATAACAGAAATAAGATTGAAAAAAATACATAAAACAGAAATAGTAAAATAAGATGACAAATTAAAAACCCACTTCCAGTTTTGTCCTTGTCTAACTTTCAGAAATTATTTCTCACCCATTTCTTTAGTACAGTACTACAGATAGTAATGGAGTTAATAGGAGCACCATTATTTGATTCAGAAGAGATGTACCACTGAGTGTTAGCATAACTATGGAAACATACCGTGTACTCTCTAATGAAGTCAACCCCAAAACAGATGTCATGTTTCTGAGACACATGATCTCCAAGGCTCACATAAATCTTTACTTGAACCAGTTTTGAACAGTCAGAAAAACCCACCAACTTTTTAAGACAGTTGTTTAATATATCATGGACAATCATATGGATTTGTGTCATATTGGTATTGTTGTATCAGTCAATCATATCTATTATTTTTTTCAGTAAATTGATTAATCTTTTAGCAAATGAAAAATGTTTGCCATTTTTTCCTTATAAAATACTTAAAAGATCAGTTATCACATACATTTCTGCCAATTAATCAACCCAAAAATAGTTTTAGTGACTTGTCTTCTGCCATGCATTTTCTGTTTGTCTATCACATGACACCAGTCTGAACATTTGAACTCTTAAAGGCTTGAGCCAAGTTGCAAAAGAACACATTTCCTCACCTACCTGTACTGGAATCAATCCATGCAGATAGCTTTGGATTTATTTGCACAGGTGTTGAAATATGTATCAGAGATATCTGTCTCCAACCCAACACAATGTGGGCCTGTGAATTATCAAGAGTAAACAGGACATTTTGTCTGGAAACACACATTGCTATTGAAATGTTTAAGTGCCATTGAAGCATTCAGTGTTGCACCCCCAAACTACATTCAGTCCACCGCCATTGTGTTGGCATGGGAGCAGAAATGTGTTCACACTCTGGACAAATAAAACAAACAGAAATATCTGAGTAGCAAGATATCACTACAAAACATGTCAGATCAATAAAATTTCACAATTAAAAAAAAAAATTAACCGACCAGAATCAGCTTTAATGGCCAAGTATTTATACTCACACAAGGAATTTGACCCTGGTTTCTAGGGGCTGTCAATTAACCTATGTCTTCAATTCTGAGTCCAGAAACTCTCACTCAAGCGATCCCACGTCTGAAAAAAGATTAACACAAAACTCCAGTAAAAAAGTATCAAAAAATAAAATAAAGATAGAACAACAAACCTTGTTTTTTTTAAGGTTTATTGTATGAAGCTTTAACCTTTAAAAAGGGGCTTGATTGATTGCTACATGACAGGAACACAATGGTTCAAACAAAACAAATGACAAAAATCAGGTGATTAGACCATTGACCATAGATTTTAGATGCTGTCCTGTTGGTTTGAATTGGTTGCTCTGAGTTTTGACAGTTTGGTCATTTGCCAAAGAAAGACATACAGGAGCTCACCAGGCCCAGAACAAACAGAACAACAGACTCCTCCTCCTGCAAAGACCTACTGTTCAATATTAAACTGATTAAAAAAGATCATGAAATAAATGTCAATCTGATTAAATCCAGACAAAATATGTAATGTAATTATGAAATTACCTGACAAATCTATCAAACTCATTAAATTATTTAGAAATATTCACCCTGCTTCTTTTCTGTCTTCTTTTTTTTCTCTGATGTAGCATTATTGCTGTGCTTTTTTAATTGGATATGAAGAGACTGAACTTGTTTCTCTGTCTGTGTGTGTGTGTGTGTGTGTGTGTGTGTGTGTGTGTGTGTGTGTGTGTGTGTGTGTGTGTGTGTGTGTGTCTCTCTCTCTCTGTACCTCATGATAGCTCTATGGCCGGTGATATTCAAAAGTGTGAGAGAATGAAATGGGATATGCAGCACAGGATACATGAGTTGGAAGGAGAGCTGACCCTGCAGAGACAGGTGAACACACACACACACACACACACACACACACACACACACACACACACACACACACACACACACACTTTTATCCCTCTGCAGGTGCCATGTTGGCATCTGTTGTTCACGTTTGTGAATAAAGTAGTTCTGGTCTCTGCTACCCCCCCCCCCCCAAAGTAAAGACTTTTGAAATGACTAACATGAGACACTATAAAACACATTGGGCTACTGACACATATGCACATCTATGCCATGTGCTCTACATCCTGCAGCTGACTCTGTACCGTGGAGAGCCATCCAGTCTGCAGGACTGAAGCAGTGGTGGAGCAGCCAAACATTCAGATGGGATCAGCAGCAGACCTTTAGGATGAACTCAGACAAACCTCAGTCTCTGACCGGTGTCTGTTACAGCGAAATGCTGATGTTGTTATCATGCATACTGTACATGTCCAATTATGTGTGTATATCCCAACACATAAGTGTCATGTTAAAGTTTGGGGAGTCCTCAAAATTTCTGTTACTGTAAATAGTTAAGTATTAAAAGATGACCTCATTTCCAAAGGGCATTATGTTAAAGTTGACACATTTCTTTAAAATTATAACCAAGATTATTTTTTTATTTCCATCATGCAGTTTCAAAATAAGGAAAAGGACCCAAAGCAAAAGTTTGGGTGCCACTGGCTGCAACACAAGCCCCGAGCATGATCGACCCACCCCTTGCAGAACAGTTCTACTTGAACTTCATCAGTCTTCATGACTTGTTCCCAAACTGCAGGCCTGTTTAGATGTTTATTTGCATATTTCTGATGACTCTTCCATGAAGGTCGTATTTGTGCACAGTCACTACAGAAGCGGTTAAATCTTCCTGAAGGTCTTTTGCAGTCAAATGGGGGTGTGAGAGTTGTCTTGGTCTTCCTATTCAACTCGTCCTTCCCCGTTCCTGTTAACTACCATTTTTACATCACATTATGTAGTGAGGAAACAGCTGCCTGAAAAAGCTTTCTATCTTTGTTGGAGTGCTGAGCAGCTGCGTAGAGGAGTTCACTGCTGTAGATATTTGGGAGAAGGTTTGAGAAGTATTTGTGAAGCTTTGAAATCACTTGGCCTTTCCTAATGATAATTTTGAACAAGCCATAGACCTAACAAGCTAATTAAGGCTTGCTGTCTATTTGATGCTCATCACATGACAACGTGGCCGGTTAGCTCAGTTGGTTAGAGCGTGGTGCTAATAACGCCAAGGTCGCGGGTTCGATCCCCGTACGGGCCACTGACTCTTTTGTGAATTTCCCCACTGTGGGACGAGTAAAGGCTTATCTTATCTTAACATGTAAGATACAGAATGGACTAATGAAAACGACCTAATGTCCGTTTTTTCTTTGAACTGTTCTGTATTGATTAGTTCTTTCTAATGAGCTGCAGTAGTCATGCTGTAGTGCTGTCTGTTTCACATCTGTATGAGGCACCCTATAAAATATATGAGACTGTTGTCACTTAAAGTGTAGGTTTGGCTAAAGGGGTGGGAGGCACAATGAAACCAGGGGTTTCACACAAACAGACACAATGAGTTAAACTGTCTTAATGCAGAAAAAAAGATGTAAGAAATTACAATCAATTGCTTTATGGCAGTCTAAAGAAAATAGTATTTAAAAGATTGGTATGTAATCTGCCTCATCATTAACTCACCAGCCCAACCTAAATAAAAGAGCACTTTCAGTTACAGCTTTATCTTTGATTAATGGTCGATTCCAGTGTCTTTTGTGTGGTATAGTGTGTTTTTGGAGAATATTATAATTACAGTGTCAACTGCAGGTCAAAATATGGATTAATAGATTTATTTCCATCATGTAAGGGATTAAAGTGTTTTCCCCAAATGAGAATCTGTTAAGTGACAGGGGCACAGGTTAGCACCAGATTTTCAATGTTTACAATGACTTGATTCTGCAACTGTAGTTCCATTCATATTACTACACATTACTGAATTAAACAGAATCTCTACCGCTCCTCTCCACTTTTCTTGCTCCCTCTTTCTTTACTCAGCTATCTTTCTTTTGAGGTAGTTACATAAAATTTTTCTAAATAGAAAAATATAACATACCCCCCACCCCCCACCTCACCCTCTTTTCCCCCTTTAAGTTTGCACTATATAGCAAACAAGTCATTTGAATTGGTACCATACTATACAAAATACAAAGTAGAGTTTGTGTGCATCACAAAGAGCATTTCAGTCCCTACCAACTTTTCCTATATCTCATGGTTTATGTAATAGTGTTAGAATTCTTCATATAACATCTCCAATCATTGTTTCCGGGCCAACAGGAGATGACAGCAGCCTTTGACGGTGAGCTCAGAAAGCAGGAACATGAGTTCAACTTAAAAATGGATGAAGTGCGTGCTCTGGTGCTGTCTCATGATCTTAAGGTGAGGAGGAAGGATGGTGTCCATTTATTCTTTCCATAAATACCAGGTTTGTATTCAAATGTTACTCATAATTCACAGCTTGTATAATACTTGGACTTTATAGTATAGTAGTATCATAAAAAAATTAAAAAATCGACCTAAATTATGACAGCAGATTACATGTTGGATTTCTAGTTGACCTTTGATCTCCCCATGGCCAGTCCTTCACATCTAATGTCATCATTTGTTCCTGTTTGTGTGTGCGTGTGTGTGTGTGTGTGTGTGTGTGTGTGTGTGTGTGTGTGTGTGTGTGTGTGTGTGTGTGTGTGTGTGTGTGTGTCCAGGTGAAGCTGCTGTCTAAAGAGAATGAGGTTCATTGCCAGACTCATCTCCAAGTCACAGAGGCTCTCAGAGCATCTACAGAGTTCTGTCAGCAGATACAAACCCAACTGCAACTCAAAGAGCAAGAGATCAAAGACCTCACTGCTCTCAAGGACTACAGGTATACTCCTGTACTCTGTGTGTGTGTGTGTGT